>WBZZ01006573.1:212500-232500 GCA_019918135.1 Paulinella micropora | reverse complement strand
AAATATTAATTTGAAGTTTGTGACCTTAACTTTCCGAGTCCCTGCCGCGAGGGAGAGGAGGGGGGAGGGGGGGGGGGGGGAGGGGAGGGAACGGATGAATGTTAATGTATATTATCCACCGTCCGGTGCCGCTCTGTCAGAAAAGAAATTATTAATATAAATTAATTTCGGACTATTATTATTAACTTGATATGTTATTAATAACAAATTTCTAATATTGTAAATTGAGACTCTGATCGATTCAGAACCGGGTCGATGCAGAGGTCAGTTTGGCAATTACTGAGGTTTGGCCGCAGGACACAATTATTTTAAAATGACATCGCATCATTATTGCTTAACAATGTGTTTAAGGTTTTGCTGTTCGAGTTCACGGTCACAGACTATATTTTATTAATCAGTTAACTTGTTTGGATGTTGTCTGACTTTATGACATGTACTATGTTCAAGTTGGCTCATATCGGCCGCTATCATGAGTCCTAAATAGGGGAGCAATGAACAATGTATTAATCATGATGAATGATCATAGTATATAGTATTTAGTAATATCAGCCTCTACATGTTTTTACATAGTTGTTACCATATTTTCTGGTATTAATACTGGTGGCGAATTGCATTTATGTTCATTATCAGTATTACCACTTTGGTGAGGTTTGTTTCCTTTTTGTTTCTTTTGAATCTCAGTTTAACTAAGTAAAATGCTGGTAGACAACTGGATCCAGGAGCCTCGGACAGGCAGCCTCCGGTTAACAGACTAGTTTCCCTACCCGGACCTTCAAATTGTTTATCGAAAATAGGTAATTGTCATTTGGGTGGGCAGTTGGTAACACGGGTCGATTTTGGTCATGTACATTCCCTAAAATATTTAAGTCATGCAGAGACCGAGCGCAGTTTACATAATGTTTTAACGTTGTGAGTCTGTATAATAAATTCAGGTTTATTAACACTGACAGCTGTATAATTTAAAAATCATGTGTATTACCGGTACCTAGTGTTAATAATACGTATCATACCAGACTCAACGTGGCAGTTAATTAATATCAACAAAGCTACCAGGTATAAACAAGATTGATATTAATTAATTAACTGCCCCATGCACTAAGTAATATTTAATATTTATTTAGACTGTTGTACTTTTCCCTACCAGACTCTTGAATACAACATTCTGTCAATCTACTTTGAAAATTAAACATTGAAAATCTTCCTCCCACTCCACACACAGCAGCCCTCAATAAATCAAACCATTTGGTTTGGGAACATTCCAAATACTAAACTACCAATCACACCCAACAAAAAATTAACATTCAATCAAAGTTACAGAAAGCAGGAATCAATATATCTATTCCTACGAGAAGTTGCCTCGGCGCATTGGGGCCTGGGCTGTGAAATCATCATTGCTGACATCCTGATACTCATCGTCTGCTGCCCATTGATCCGTGGCTGCTGTCGCATCGTTTCTGTCTTCCTCTACCGTCTCCGCCCCGCCGGTCGCTTGCTGCTGCGTCGCGGCCAGCTGCGCCTTGAGCTTGTTGAGGTCTTCCAACATCTTGTCGCGGTTCTGCTTCATGTTCTCGATGTGGTTGGCACGCACTCCAGCCTCGTCCAGCTTGAGTTGCTGCTCCGCTTGCTGCAGCTTCAGCTCCGACTCGTCCACAGCTTGAGCCAGGCTGGAGATCTGCTGCGCCAAGGGGTTCTGAGACATGACCACGTCGCCAGCCTTGAGGCCCGCAGCATCCACACCGAAATGCTCCATGTTCTCCATTTCTTCGTGCAAGCGATCGGCCTGATAAAAAAAAAAAAAAAAAACAAAAAACGATGATCTTGATGATGATGATAAGCGTGAATAAAAATTTGCAAATACTAGATTTCGAGCAAAGAGTGATCAATCGAGAGGAACAGAAGCGATCTCACCTCGGCCTTCTCCTTTTTGTACTTCTTGCGGTAGCGCGACAAGCGGAACATGACGTAGAAGCCGCAGCACAGCACCAGCAGCAAGCCCAACGCTCCGAACAGGATGTACAAGGCGATGGCAGGCGGTTCCTTCGGAGGCGGTTGGGGAGCCTTGTACGGCTGCAGCGGGTTGGCGATAAAAGCGTAGCTTACACCGCGTGAGGCCACACCCACCTCCACGCCTTCGTCCTGGATGCACCTGTTGAAGCTGGACGCTCCTTTCCAGGTCTGGCCAGGCGCCGGGGGAGCCGCGGTAGGTTGTCCTTGGTCGTCTGCCTGAGGATCCCAGACCAAACCCGACGTGTAGGTGCCCACCTTGCAGCTCTCATACCCTGCCGGGCAAAACAGACGACGCAACTCGGTCTGCCCCCACAGGCAAGACCAGAAGGAATATCCCTTTCGCTGAACCAACTTGGCGAAGCAAACATCCTGGATCCAGGCTAGATCTTTGGCTTGGAAAGCCTGGCCAGGTGTTGATACATAACGGGTCGAGTCGATCGAAGACGTCACAGTGAAGTTGGTCTTGAACGGCTGGATCACATCCGAACTGACATAGCATTGGAAGGCAGGCGACAGCACGGTCTGCGCGAAAGACAAGACATCCGGATACTTGAAGTAATTATCCCCTCGGCGAGAGACATGGATCGGATTGATTGCACTTCTCATTTTTGACTCACCCACAGGTCGGATTTGCAAGATGGTGTTGCGGATGTCTGAGGACGTGAACACCACGGCACCGGAAGGAATTTCTAGGTCCATCACCTTCTCTCCCACAGATCCTCTAGCAACGGTGAAAGTGGACGCTGTGGTGGTGGAGCTACTGATGGTGATGTCCATGATGTTGGCTTTGACGGAAGCGAAGCATTTCGACACACACGCGTGGGGCTGTTCAGTTGTCTGGGCCATGACACGCCGAGACGAGGTCGGTGGAATCGCTGCGCAATGTGAAGAGTGTTGGGCACACTCTCGGTTAGGGCAGTGGTACGGCATGGCAGGAACGTTTTCCAAGGCGTTGATACCGCAGCCATCGTACTGCTGGCACTTGAGGCGACAGAACCCGTCTTCACAGCGAATGGAAGAAGCAGGGCAAGGTACGACGGGAGTTGTACAACTGCCCTCTGTTTCGCAGCTGCCATCCCAACAACGCACGAAGCCGGGCGGGCAGGCTGGAATGATGTTGCAATACGACTCATCCGAAACACAGCGACCGTCCGCACAGACTTTGTTGACCCCTGGTATTTCGTTACAGAACTGGCCCTCAAGAGGAGCATTTGGTTTGAACGTGATTCCGTTCAACTTACCCAATACGGCCAAGCATTCTTGTGGCGACTCGTAGCAATTACCATCGAAGCAAACGGTGGTGGTTCCGCACACTGCCGCTGTTTGGCCACCACCAAACGTTCCGCCCGTACACTCGTTGTCCGATTTGCGGCACTCGCCAGATGGACACAGCATGGGCTGCGACTGAGGACACTTGGGTACCACGAACTCAGTGGTGCAGATTGCTGGCTCGAGACAAGTGTAGTTGAGCGAGCAGAAGGCTGTGCCAGCAGGACACTGAGGCAAGGATGGGCACGAGGCTGCATTGGGTTGGCAGCTGCCATCCAGACAGAGCACTCTGCCCGCGCTGCAGACCACGACGGGCTGGCAGGCCAGGTCGACGCTTTCTTTTTCGACCTGAGTTCCTGCAGCGAACTTGGCGCAGGAGCCATCAGCACAGCGGAAAGGCTTATTGAGCGGGCAACCATTGCCAGCCGAGACGCACATACTGTAGTTTGCCCGTTGAGTTCCATCAGGACATGTCACTGATCCGGTAGCGGCTGTAGTTGGGCAAGGATTAGTGGAATAGTTGGCGGCGGGAACACAAGATCCGTCAATAGGGCATTTCACCTCACCGCTGTAGCAGCCGTTGCCCAACTTGCACAGGGAGGTCTTCCAAGCGCAGGAGCCGTCCGGGCACTTGACCGGCCCGCCTTCTAGAGGGTAAGGGTTGTTGGCCGTGGCACAGCCGTTGGGTGCGGGAATCGTTGGGCATTGATCCTGCTGGGCCACACACACGCCTGAGTTGCACTTCAACGGCAGAGATGCCGGGCAACCGTTGGCTGAGAAGTCACAGGCAGTCTTCACGCCGCCGACGACGGGAGAACACAGGCCGTTGCGACATCGCCTCGTTTCGCCAGGGCAGGAATCGTACGACGGGCAGATGGTGCCGGTCGCACTGTCGCCGACAATCGCACGGCAGGTGCCATCGCCACATCGCATTTCGTCCCTGCCACATTCCTTGACGGGAGGGCATGCGATATCCATGATGGCGCAAGACCCGTCGGCACATTGAATGGGCGCCTGGCTGGTGCAACCGGCGTTGTACGTCACCACAGGGCAGAAGGTGCTTGAAGTGGAGCAGAAGCCATTTGAGCAGCGGTACGGCGTTTGCGGCGGGCAGGCGTTAGCCGTAGAATCGCCTCGAATGCAGTCGTTCCAGTCGGGTACGCAGGTGCCGTCATTACATCGCTTGTAGTCAATGTTATCATAGTTGACGCAGCCATTGGGACCTGGGCAGTTGTCAGCGCTCGAGGCACAAGAGCCATCATCGTCGCAAGGCACAGTAAAATCCAACAGGAAGCTACACCCCCAAGTGGAAGGTTGCTGCACCGACCAGCCGGGATAAAGTGGCAGCAAGGACGGGTCGCATTCACCTGTCGCTCCGGTCGGAGGGTTTGCTTGAACTGTCGGAGGGCAAATGAGTTCTTCAAAGCACTCCTGAAGACTTGCTTTACATTCGCCGCTGATACATCTGCTGTATCCAGCCGGGCAGCCATTCGGTCCCTTGCATTTGGCTAGCGAGTCCACACAGGCGCCGTCTTGGCAAAGGAACGGAAGCGGCGCTTTGCAAAGTGTATCGGGGCAATCGTCAGGGCTGACGCGGCAAGAACCATCGCGACAGAAGAAGTTTTGTCCTTCGGGACAATATGCTGTGGGTTCACATAAACCGTCTAGACAGTTTGTTGGATACTTCGTGGGACAAGTAACAGTTCCACCTATCTCTGCAGCGGAGACGCACACGCCGTTTTCACACAAGACCTGCTGGGGGTCACCGCAAGGTACAGTCGTGGATCGGCACTCGGCACTCCAAGGCAGCTCAGTGCACGCTCCATTACTGCATTGGTACTCGCCGATGTTGTTGCAACCAGCAGGGACCGGGCAGTCTTTAGTGGAGATGCGGCAGCTGCCATCCCAACACTTGTAGGGCGCGGTGGGGTCACAAGTCACGCCTTGCGAACAACTGGTGGGGTTCGAGGCCCAGGTGCCATCGGCGCAAGGTACGAGCGACTCGGTGGGGTACGTGGGGATTGGTGGGCAATCTGAGATGGTGGCCTCGCAAGACGAGTCCATGCAGCGCACCTGGCGACCTGATGGACATACCATGTTCGTCGGGCAGTTTTCAAGCCTGGTGGCACAGACCGGTACCCCCGCCCCCGCCAACGGGCAGCTGATGTAGCCAGTTTTACATGGTTCAGAAATGAATTGTGGACAAGCAGACAGAGAGGCGCGGCAAGTTCCATCCAAACAGCGCACTGGGGCTGTGTCATAGGGGCAGGTCACATGTGTGGGGCATAAGTCACGAGCTATGGCGCATTCTCCTCCGGGGCACTTGTAAGACAAGGGCGCCGTGCAAGAGGCCGGCTCGCCGCACACCTCCAACGCCACGGCACATTGGCCGTCCGGACACTTCACTGGCTTATCGGCAGGGCAGACAATGTGCGTCGGGCAGAAGATGATGTTTGTGCGACAAGCATTGTCCGGGCAACGCGTGGACGCGTCCGGGGGACACGGTAGCTGCACGCTGCACAAGGATGGATCGTTCACGCATCGGCCGTCCTGACACAGAACCGGCTTGTCCACGGGGCAGGATGCGGGTGTAGGACAGTTTTTGATATCCAAGACACAGTAGCCGTCGCTGCAACGGAATGCGTTGGCGGGGCAGGCTGGCGGTTTCCCACAGTTGGTCACAGACCTTGCGCAAGACCCGTCAGGACACTTGACCGGCACTTGGGAGTTGCAGGTAATCTCTGCGGGACAGAAGAGCAAGTTGTGCTGGCAGGAGCCGTCGGGGCAACGGGTCTGGTTGTAAGGACATTTGATAGGAGCTGTGCAATTCACCTTGTTTTCCACGCACAAGCCGGACTCGCACAGCAGCTGGCCGACTGGACAGGTCACCTTGCTTGGGCAGCCAGCACGTGAGGCCCTGCACGATCCGTCGGGACAGGTAAAGCCCAGCGTCAGCGTGCCTGCCACGTAGCAGTTGTAGAAATCGGGACATTCAATGCGGGAAGGCGCGCAGCTTCCATCTGAGCAGACCACGTGCGTGGGGTCGCTGCAGGTGACCTGCGTGGGGCAGTCTTCGGGCATGAAGCGGCAGTGGCCGTCCCAACAAGGCACCAAGCCGCTCGGGCACACCACCGTCTGGGGGCAGGTCGGACCGGGCCCAATTCTGCGAGCGCAAGTGACTCCGTCACCACACGTCACAAAACCAGGAGGACACACACGTTTGCTGGGGCAATCGTTCAAGGATTTTCGGCACTGATTGGAGTCTGTGCCACTGATAAGTGGGCAAACTACGGTGCCGGTTGGGCAGGGAGATAAAACAATGGTAAGCGCAGTGCTGTAGCAGACACCGGTTTTGGACCGCGATTCTCCTGAACCGCACGGGCACTGGAGTGCGTTGTCGACGTGGCTACCATCCGAGCATCGTGCTTTATTCAGGACTGTAGTTTCTCCATCCAGTTGGGCACAACTGCTGTAAGCTGTTTGACACGCGGCTGTGTGGCGCTTTTCAGGTTCATCCGCGCACCTGAATTTCTTGGTAGGGAACTCGAAGTCACAGGTGGCGTGGTAGAGCTTCTTCTGCAAAGTCTCTGACCAAGTGCTGACGAAAGAGCCCAATGGGTAGAGCGAAGCCGAGATAGAGAACGACCCATGCCAAGAAGACATGTACGAGGCACGTGTGCGGATTGAACAGCCGGTGCTGCTTTGGCAGGTGGTTTGATTGACTTCGCTTCCACCCACGAGGTAGGACTTGGTGAGGGACGAGACTGGAATCTCAAACCCGTAGTCAACCACGGCAGCGTCGAAGCGCACCTTGTAGTAGAAGTTGGAGTCATCGCTGATCGGGTTGAGCCACCAGTCAGCAGGCTCTAAGATGAACTCCGACGGCACTGCCGCGGTTCCGATGAACACACTGCTTGTAGTAAAGTCGTTTTTATCTGAGTCTTTCAAGCTGAAGCGTTTCGCCGTCGCGGCCACGACTGACACTCTTTGGTCCCAGTTAGCCAGTGCAGGCCCCTTCTGGAGAGATTCCCACTCACCGTTCACTTGGATAGAAGGCACGAGCGGATGGAGACGCGCCTCTGTCACGTTGATCTCAAAGGTGGTTCGACCATCGGTTGTAGAGGCAAGCTGCTTGATGGACAGAGCATGCATACAGGTTATATTTTGTAGAGTAGCACAAGCGGGGTTGATGTTGACTTGGCGAATCCAGGTCGTCAAGTTTGATCCGGCAGTTGGATCATTTCTTGGTCGGGTGGTATTGTTATCGATGCGCACGGGAGCAGTGCCTGCATTGCAAGATGGGCTTGAAACCACAGGGTTGCCCCATCGGTCCAACAAAACGGTCTCCACTTTCCAGATGGTTCCAGCCACCACGGTGCGGGGAGGAAGAGCCACGGTCTGTTGCCAGAACACGTCGAAGTAGGACTTGCTGCCATCAGGGTCGCCAGGGCAGATGGTCTGCACCCACAGCTTGCGCGTGGAACAGCTCGCCGCCTGGCCGTTGAGAACCATCGACACAGTGTACACCCCTGCCTTGATGGTATTCGCTGTGTACACGAAACCTTTCAAGCTATCATTGTAGATGGGCATGGTGATGTTCCAGTTGTAGACGGGGTTGAAACTCTCGGCGATACCACTGTCGCTCGGGCACAACACAGCTCCAAACGGTGCTCGCGCGTCCTGATCGTAACCCATGGTGAAGACTTCACTTTTTGGGCCAGTCTGGTAGTTTCCATACTGATCCTTGGTGATGATCAAGTAACTGATGTCGGTGTCGGGTTTTTGAGCAGCGAAGGTAGAAACAGGCTCACCATCGTCGAGGGCATATAAGACGCATTTGTCCACGTCGGTGGCAGCTGGTGTGACTTTACATGCCTGCGCAGCGTCGCTTTCATTTGAGTACACGTACACGGGGCCAGGCAACTCCACTTTGAACAAATAATTCTGCGCGACGATCTTGCCGTCGAGCTTGGCGTTGGCAAAAGTTGTCCTGTCGCCTTGGAACTTGAGGTAGTACACCCCAGGCATTTCTGTGCTGACGGCCAGGCTTTCGTACCCAATATTGAACGCGGGCGAGGTCTGATCCATCAGAATATGCATCATGGCCTGGTCGCCTTTCCACTCGTTGCCATAAATGTCGTAGACACGCAGGGTGAGGTTCATGAACTCGCCTGCGACAGTCCCACTTTTAGGACACTCAAGGGCTGTCACATTACCTCCCTGACAATTATTCAGAGTGCGGGTGCAAGGAACACCAGGCTGAGAATATAACATGAAGTTAGCAGACCCACTCCCTGACACAGTAACTCCACCAAAGGTTAGGTTAAACATGTTGGTTCCCGATTTCCACTTCTTGCTCACGGGATCGTATGGCATACGAGTGTCGAGAGCGATCTTTGTGACGCTAATAGCGACTGTGGCGACAGTCGCTATCGACCCAGAAGATATTTTTGTCATAACCACGGACCCGGTTCCGCTTCCGAAGTTCGAGCCGACCGTCGAGGCAAAGTTACTGGGAACAGTAGCAGGGTTGCCAAACTTGTCCTTGAGATACAAGGTGGCTTCGTTGACTTCTCCTGCTGTGTAAGGATTCTCGGTACTTCCGCTAGCCGACGGGTCGAGATAGCTCGTGGTTGGATCCGGCGGCCCAGCAATGACATCCAACGGATAGCCCTCCGCCTTAGCAACCCAGTTGCCTTCGCCGAGGTGCGTGAAAACCTTGACGGTGTACTTACCCGCCACAGTGCGGGTATAATTGCACAAATACTTGTTGTTTGTGGTAGCAACGCAGTCGACGACGGTGTCAGGAATTCCAACGAAATTGGCGCTGATTCTTGCTTTCACTGAGTCGCAGTTGACAGTAGTACTCGTCACCAGCTGTTTTGTGATATTATTCCAGCTTGGCACACAGTAGGGTGCATTGTGCACTTGTGCATACACGTCCACAAGTTGGACCAAGAAGCTTCTAGTATCACCAGCGTTGATAGTAGCGGGTAAACCCTCGACGTTCGACTTGGGTGGGTCAACTTCTCCAATGAGGATATAAAACGGATCGCTCACCCAGTCAGGACCATTAAGGGACGCTTTTGTCTGGAAAGCACCCTTGTAGAAGACTTTAGCTGTGAACTCTCCAAAGTCTCTGGGAGTGAACTTCATCCAGAACCTGCTTGCGCTAGCAGCTACTCCTGCTCCTTGTCCTTGCACCATAGAAGATGAGGTGATCGCAATCTTCAAGTTGGGGTTCGTCAGCTCGACCGTGAAAAAATCGCCGCTGTCGGGAGCTTTTGGTTGTCCAGCATTGTCCAGGTTTTGCACATACCACCAATCTACAACGGGGGGCACCGGTGGGACGTTACTAGTGGTCTGACCAGCGCGCAGCAGCGTGTTGTTGGGGCGCGCTTCATACCTTACCAGTCTAGCATAGGATGTCCCGGGAGTAGCGAAGGACTGCACCCAATACTCCCTGTATCTTCCACATACTCCGAAGGTCTGTCCCGCGCAGCCGAAGTTGGAGCAATTAGTAGCTAATGCATAATTGCTGCAATTGGCGTTTTTCGTGACACTGTTATTGATCATGAGCTGGATGCGGAATAACCCTTCAGAGGGACATGTGTATCGCACAGTGTACGTGATCCTAGGCTGGTAGCGTTCGACAGTGTCGGGGTATGTGGTGACAGCATCCTTTGTCACGCTCGCAAGAACCGCACCCGCACCCACCTTGACCTCGAGTGCCTCGACACTGCCCGTCTCTAAGGGATAATCGGTGTAAAGGATTTCATTGTTGAAGTAGATGTCATAAGGAGTGAAGGTAAAGGTGACTTCTTTATTCTGTTCGCAACCGGAGAGTCCAGTGCCAACAGCCTCACTGTTCGGACCGAACGGTGGTGCCGGATTAATGCGGACACCAGTCGGAGCTGCGCCAAACACACTGTTCACGATGCTTGCTCCAGTCTTGGTCGTGGCCACGATCTTGTAGAACTGAGACGGACTTTCTTGGTGGAACTCGTACTCAAACACACCTGTTGTTGCTGCATTCTGAGTTTTATTGACAATGGCCGTAATAGGCGGATCTAGCGAAGTAATCACGTTGACTGTATAATCTTCGTCTGCGATCACCGTTTGGCCGAAGGCATTCCAGCGGAGGTTGTTTGCTGCGTCTTTGGACACAATCACAAACCGGCAAGCTGCTGTGCTAGAAGCGACCACGTTGATCGAGGATCCAAGAAGGGTTGGGGTGGGCACCGGTGGATTATTATTAACCACAGTTGCAGAAGCGGCCAAAATGGACGTCGAGGCGGGGGCTCCAGGCAACACAGTGAAACTCAACGGAGACTTGAAAATTTGTACTAGAGCTGTTAAATTATTGTAGCCTGTGACAGTGATAACAAGATCTTTTGCGGATGTGGATGCTGTAGTAGGGGTGAAGCGAAGAAAATACCGCCCGTTACCATTGGCGTAGGTAAATGTTACTGTTACAGTACTTGCTATACCTCCTTGGAGGACACTGAACCGGTAATCTTGGTCCGTCTGGCCTGGCCACTTCGGGTCGTCGTTGTTCGTTCCCCATCGGTCGTTGTCCCTAGAAGCAGATATAGATGCAGATAAAGATCTAGATACAGATATAGATACAAATACAGATATAAAAACAGTACAGATATTTTATACCATGCATCTCGGGACTGTAGAAAACATTCGAATTGCTCGCCCGAATTCACCAACTTGCCGTACGTGGAATCAGGTTGGCAGTCCGTCGAAGGAAGGGAACGCGCAGGGCTCCAATAGTTGGGGCGGATTTGAGGCTGGCCTTTAGGGCCGGTCTGCCCGTTGATGGTAAATGTGATGTTCCAGTCGCGTGGGCCGTCCCCCATTATGGTCGTCTTGAGCGGACGGTAAGAGATCTTGAGAGAACAGTCGCTATTTGCCGGGCATTCCCATTTGTAATTCACAGGGACAGGGTCACATGCCCCAGCCTTTGATATACAGTATTGGCCGAAGCCTACGAGGGAGGCATTGATGAGATCTTCTTCGCGATCTCGCAGGATCGCATTTCCGTCACAATCCTTGAGGTTGACCTGGATGTTCTCGACTAGTTCACCGGCAGTGGGGTTGACACCTGTGCCCAAGAGCACTGTTGTTGCCAGGCATGCTGGTCCTGGCTCGATCACTATGCCGTAAGGCGACTTCGCGCCGGCGCCAAACACCTCGTTACTGGCATTGCCCAAGGGACCAGCAGCCAGGAAGACATTCATGGAGTACACGCCAGCTCGGTTCCCCGCAAATGCTTTTGTGTAGTAACCTTTGTTGATGCTTTCATAAGCAGTGCAATCTGAATCTTCAACCTTGCAATCATCGGGACAGGTGATACAGCTTTCCAGACCCGGCACCGGGAGACCATTCAGTGTGTTGCAATTGCCATCGCCGCACAGGTAAGTGGAACTTAGGATGGGGTAGTTGGGAAGCGTGACTTGCCACGTAGTACCTCCAGGGGTATCCAGGTTGCCATAGTCGTCCACCGCCTCGATCGTGAAAGAGTTGAATTGTTTCGAGGGCAATCGATAGTAGAAAGTAGTTGGTATGTCAAGGTGGAAAGATCCAATACGACCAAAGTTACCACACTGGTTCGCCGTTACACCAGATTCGGCAGCGAGGACGAAATCGCGTTGGAAGGAGGTGCGCCCGTCTTTGCCTTTATAGTACATGGTAAATTCGCCTGCGTTGTCGCGCGGAGTTTCCCCCTCCGTCCAACTGCTCGCACCAGTTCCAGGCCCCACGTAAGTCCAGCCATTACCAGCGTTGTTGCTCTGAACGATGCATGCCCACGCCTTGTTAGCATTGAACGCAACGGTGGGCACAGCAGATCCATTGAAGCACGCGGTGGGGAGTGCAGGAACTATCTGCGAGGGAATAATACTGGATGAGCCCACCAGCGCAAACGCAACTAGGTCATTCACGGGCTGAGCCCATGGTTTGGTGAGGCCTGGTGTATTGGCCCGTTGCCCTCGCATGTTAGTGCTGATGTAACTGTTGAGATCCGCAGCAGTCGCAAACACATGGCTCGGCTCGTCCACAAGACCATCTGGGAGGGTGAGACCATACCCGGTGAAGACGCGAGCGTAGATACCCTTGTTCGCACCAGCCATGTTGTAGGTCCAGGGCATGCCGGGCAGGGGCAAGCGAAACTTGGAGCGGGTGGGACTGACAGGCGCCGCCTTCACATTGAAGAAGATGTCGTTCCCTTTGTTGATCTTGACCCCTTGGAAGGTGACATCCAACTTGTACTGTCCGGCCTTGGTGGGATTGTAACAGAAGGTGTAGGTTCCGTTTCCATTATCAATTGGATGGTACGTGATTATGCCACTAGACGGAATTGTGTCGTCAGGTTCCAACTGCGTGAAACCGGGTTTGAATTTTTGTGGGTCATTCCAAATCATGTTTGTTGTCGCGGTCGTCGGGCAGTTGATTAGAGAATACTTTCCTCGAAACTTCTTAGCTTCTCCACCGACGACGATGTCCTTGTCACAGGTATCCTTGGCTTGAACCAGCACACAACCTGTATTTCCAGCGACAATATCTTGTTTGCTCACCACAACCGTATTGAAAGCATCGGTGGTAACGAGCACAAGCCTCCAATTGGTGATGAAAATATCTGCTTTCAAGTTTGCGGAGTTGGACGCCGTGAAGCCAATGTACGCAGCACCGCCAAGCAACTTGTCCAGGTACGCTGGCGACTCGATCTGAGCCTCAGACACAGGCGCGAGGTTCGTGTTCATGAAGACACGAAGATAGCCCGGCTGTTGCACTCCGTTGGTATCCTTCTGACCAGTTTGATATTCGACCTTGACAGTATGAAACGTGCCGTTGGAAAAGTCCATGATTGGTAATCCGTTCTGCACGTTGGTGTTTCGACCGCGACTGTTGACACCATTTTCGATCTTGTCTACTATAGGGAATGAACTCGTAACCTCGTCATAGTAACGAGTGTGGAACGATATCTCGCTCCACACAATGTCGGGATTCCAGCTGTAGGTGTCGACATCCACATTTGTACTGTAGGACGCATCAAACTCGACGGCGAAGACCCTGCTGGTGCCTGAGTAACCCAAGCCCGCGCCCGTTTGTCCACCTGCCAATTTGTTGTTGTCGTTGCGATGCAGCACAAATGCAAAGCCCTCTGCGCAGGGTTTGTCACCAGTGCATTGTATGATGAAGCTGAATTCCGCTCTGAAACCATTCAGCAGCTTCACCAGTGAGGGCGCACGGTTGGCTGTATCTCCCCCATCATTTGGATCACGGTACCAAACGGTCGACTTGCTATCAAGTTGCCTCAACAATTGAAGAGTGTCGTAAGTGGTGGTGAAACCCGGAAGGGTGACACCCTTCTTGATCCAATTTGCATCGTTGATGTCATTCCCAAAGGCGAGATTGAGATTGCTGGTGTCAAGGAACTTGGGGATGTCGATCACCACCTCCCCCTCGGACAGCCCGTCGCAGATACTGAAGTCGGGTAGCTCAATCTTGATCCCCGGGGCACGGCGGGAGCGATGGGCATAGAAGATATCGACTCGGTAGGTGATACCGCTCATGAGGCCCAAGTTGTTCAGTTGAATTTCGAAAAACGGGAACGGAGGGGGAACTGTAGCAGGGTTGAAATACCCAGGAATGCCACCTAGATTCCAACCCGTCGGAATTTTCCCATCGATGTAGACCCACATATCATCAACCGACTCGTACCGAAGCACGTCGCCAGGTTTATAAGTAAGGAAGGTCTTGATTTCCCACGTGAAAAAGTAGTTGTTCGAGTCTCCTTCGTTGCCCAAGAGTTGGCCGTCGATGGGATAAAAGGAACCGGCGAAGTAGGTAAAGACATTCAGAGACGAATTCAATTTAGCAAGCGCCACAGAGTAGACTCGCTGCATATTGATCAGGGAAGTCAAGTTGTAGCCCTTGTCTAGCCCCTGTTCATCGGTCAGAAACCAGTCGTAGAAGCCACCTTTCAACTCGCAAGTGGTATCATTATCGCATTGAACAATATTTGGTAATTCGCCCAACGAAGCGTTGAACGAATCGGGATCTGGCATTTTTAACCAGGTTCGGTTCGTGACTGCTTTGCTCGTGGACTGTGCGGTATTGAGCCCGAGTCTCCAGCGGGGTTTTCCGTTGGAGCCCAGAGTTTGCATCACTAGCCCCTGGTTATTCGATGCGCTCACTATTCCCCGATCAAAACCTTGGTTGCCACTGTTGATAGTCCAGTCAAAATCGGGGTGACCAGAACCATTAGTACGGCCTTTGTGGAAATCACGGATGATACCACTAACGTAGAGGATATCAGTACGCACAATAAGATAGAGCTGATAAAGACCAATCGATTGTGTACCATTCGTATTCTTGGCGTAGTAGGTGGCCACTTGGTCTGGGTCTCCATAGCCAGGTCTCCACGTTTGCACCCAGCACATAGGGTTGGATGCTCCGTTGGTAAAGCCGCTGCGCTCAAACCAATTGGAATACGTCGGCAGTTCTCCTGAAGGGTTGAAAATCTCCACGCCCAACGAGGTCAGGACGCTTGCAGGTCGGCCCCTCACCATCGTGACGGGATTGTCTACCCACCAAGTATTGGGTGGTGACGACTGGAAGTGACTGAAGTTCTGCACCCAGACCGAAGCTATATCGTCTCGTGCGCAGACCGAGTAGCTATCTTCGTTGTTCACGTTGAAATAGATTTTGCGAGTGTCTGGCGTGGGGTAGAGAGGGTCGAACTCATGGAAGGGATGGGTGAAGTATGGCCCAGGCTCTGGCGACACCTCAAACAAGAAGTCCAACGGAATCCACGAGCGCTGTGCTCTTTGGTAAGGAGCAGGAATCGGTTGGCCTGGTGCGGGCTTCGGGAGGCCAGTGTCGATGACCGCGAAGTTGACCGCGTAGAGACCCCTGGCAGTGTCCCTGGGCTCCCAGATCGCAACCCCTGTTGTTCCGTTCAGCACCATGGTCTTGTAAGCCCAGCCAGGCTTGGTTGCAGAATTGTCACCGTTGTCCGGGTCTCTAGGCTGTTGCGTCACCAATCGAGACTTGGGTGTTCCTGTCCATGCGTATTCGAGCACATTGCCTTGAGTATGGATCGCAAACAACCAGTAGTAGTTGATGACGTTCTGCCTCAAACGAACCCTACAGAATAAGTCACAAGGCATTCCATAACAAACCATGCTCGATATTAGAGGAGGAGGAAGAGGAAGAGGAGAAGGAAGAGGAAGAAGAAGAGGGAAAGGAGGAAGAGGAAGAGGAGGAGAGGAGGAGGAGGAAGAGGAAGAAGAGGAGAGGAGGAAGAGGAAGAGGAGGAAGAGGGAAGAAGGAAGAGGGAAGAAGGAAGAGGAAGAGGGAAGAAGGGTCTCTTCTTCTTTCACCCTCTTCTTCTTCTTCTTCTGAAAGAGAAGAAACAAAGAAGACAGAGAACAGCAGCAGCAGCAGAAGAAGAAGAAGAAGAAGAAGAAGAAGAAGAAGAAGAAGGAGAAGGAGAAAGAAAGAAAGAAAGAAGAAGCAGCAAAAGCAGCAGCAGCAGCAGTAGTAGTAGTAGTAGTAGTGCAGCAGTAGTTATATGTATGTATGTATGCATGTATGTATGTATGTATATCTATCTATCTATCTATCTATCTATCTATCTAAATATGTATGCATGTATTTATGTAAAATTTATGCTTGTTGCAAGCCCATGTTTTCCAGTCATTGCTGATTACCGCGCAGTGCCCTGGACGATGGGACTGTATCTCTGGAAGTAGGAGATTACGCCTTGGATACGGAACCAGCGGTCATTGTTGCCGTTTTTAATACCGGGCTTGCTGGCGTGGGGATCGCTCAGTCGACAGCAGTCTTCATAGTAGAACTCGATGTTGTAATCGTACAAGGTCTCAACAGGGTGGAATACGTAAAAAGCCTTTGTTTCCCCCAGAAACCAGTCATCGCTATTGAAGATGTTGGTAACTGTGAGTATGATGTCATACTTTCCCGGGGCTGACTTGGCTCTATTTTGATCCATTTTCTTGTCGGTTGTGCTTGCATCGAGTGGGCATCGGTAAAGGGTGTCTCCTTGCGTCTGCCCTTTGGGGTTCGAAATCTCGAGATTTTGCGGAGAGGTTCGCATACGAGTTTCAGTTGGTGGACCGCAGTCGTAAGCAGTCACATCACTTTGCGAAGCACCATTTGACTGGCAATTGGGTCCAGGTCCCCAGTTGTGGCAACAACGCGCGTTGAGTTGGTCGAAGGAATACTGGCTCATCGCCAGCACACCGCCGTTTTGCACATTCTGGTCGCACGACCCTTGTTTGAAGAAACGTAACCGAGCTGCAAAAACACACATTAGAAAATAAAAATCGAACCTTCCCAGTCCACTGCGTATCCGTAAACACACAACTATAACTGTATACGGCTGTGGTGTGTGTGTAGTTTAGGGTGGGTGGGGGGGGAGGCGAGGGGAATGAAGACCTGTGGGTTGACATCCCGATAACTGAACATTTGTGCCCTTAGCTGGTCTTGCGCTGCGAACACACCAAAATCACGTCGGTCGGAGATAGCGAGGAATAAATAGATTGTCACAGAATGTTGTGTTGTTTACCCTCCAGGCCAAGCGTAACTCCAACGCCAACCTACACACCACACACACACACACACACACACATGAGCCAACCCAGTTGGTGAAGTCCCCACGTAACATGGCAAGGAGACGAGAGGTAAAATTACCCATCTTAACAAGGAACTTGTAGCTTTTGCGTGAGGAAGTACTTCCAGGAACATTGGAGAATGCAAGATTATCAGCTCCTGCACTCTTGAAGGCCGGTTCAAGCTCCCAGATCACGGTACCGTAGGCCCAATGGGTCGAGGATACCCTATGAGACGAAATCTTGACGTAAATCCAGAACGCTCTTGTTGTAACACAAGTTGGGGACCATGCTTGCACCAAGGCTTTTGTGACAATGAACACCCAAAAATTGTGGGAGATATTGAAAGTGTACTACTTGTCTCGGATTTTGAAAAATTGCATGAATGAACGAGGATCTTGAGCAAGAACATATTTTTCGTTTGATCACATATTATACTACTTGGTTGAAAATGATTAAATATTTTTGAATGTAATACAATGCAATAAGGCATGATGTATATTATACAATTTCTATTTAAAGATTATCTTGTAATCTTTTGTATTTGTAAACATGTGATGTATTCGATCATGTATTACAACATCATTGAGGCACATGTTTAAAACCTGATTTTATGGCCTTACTCTGATGAAGCTTATGTGATCTGATCTGATCTGATATCGTCAAATAGCATGAAATTACATAATATATTAGAATATAATACAATTTTAATAACGTGATATACATAACAAAACATGACATAACATAACATTACCATACCATACCATACCATACCACACTAAACCATACCATACCATACCATAACATGACAATGAACGTCATAACACAACACAACACAACATAACATAACAAAAATAAAATAACATTCCATAACATAACATTACATAACATTACAGTATGTAACAATATGTAATGCAATATCATGTCATGTTATGTCATGTCATGTCATAATAAGAAATCACACGAAACAATACACTGTAATCTAATAGAATATGTAATATTATTTCATTCGATTTTAGAATCATGTTGTATTTTTAATGACTATTTTGTCGCGTGTTGAAACATAAATTCAAAATTTTGGTTAATTATTTGCATAATACTACTCTGTAATAATATATTTTCTTTCTTTCTGGTTCTTTTTCTTTTAGTGGTAGTGGTGGTGGGGTTTGTGACAGTACTACAACCGATACATTTTTTCAAGAAAAAAAAATTATATTCTTTCTCTTTTCTTCTATTAAACCTTGCTTACTGTAATAATAATAATAATAATAATAGGCTTCCTCAGACTATAGCATCAGATCCTGATCCTGGACATGTGCCTCCATTAATAATAATAATAATAATAATAATAATAATAATAATAATAATGTATCTCCTGCCAATTGCTGAGCCAAAAGGCCATGTGCATCCAGTCCTCCATTCCATAAGGAAAGTCTCCACACCAATCGGTGGAATAAAGGAAGTGACGGCATAGAACATTACTCTAGGAGCTTTATACCAATCAGCCCATTGAAAAGGACCAATGGCCTATGTACTCCCTAAATAATAATAATAATAATAATAATAATAATAGTGTGTATCTCCTGCCAATTGCTGAGCCAAAAGGCCATGTGCATCCAGTCCTCCATTCCATAAGGAAAGTCTCCACACCAATCGGTGGAATAAAGGAAGTGACGGCATAGAACATTACTCTAGGAGCTTTATACCAATCAGCCCATGGAAAGGACCGATGGCCTATGTACTCCCTAATAATAATAATAATAATAATAATAATAATAATAATAATAATAATAAAATAATAATAATAATAATGACAATGACCATGACAATGACAATGATGATGATGGTAATGATAATGATAATAATAATGATAATAGTAATAATAATAATAATAACAAAAATAATAATAATAATGTATCTCCTGCCAATTGCTGAGCCAAAAGGCCATGTGCATCCAGTCCTCCATTCCATAAGGAAAGTCTCCACACCAATCGGTGGAATAAAGGAAGTGACGGCATAGGACATTACTCTAGGAGCTTTATACCAATCAGCCAATGGAAAGGGACCGATGGCCTATGTACTCCCTAATAATAATAATAATAATAATAATAATACTAATAGTATATATATATATATATATATATATATTGATCTGTCATGGCTGAGCCCGAGGGCCATGCGCCTCCATCCCTCGACCCAACAGGGACTACAGTGAGTATGTTGGGGAGGGAAGAGTGACTCTAACCATCCTGCATAGAAGGCCCCAAAAGGAAGTCCCTACTACCGCACAGTGTCGGGTACCTTGCAGGAAATCAACTACAAATGATTGATCTTCCCCGCGTGAGAGCTCCACGAGACTGGGTAGGTCCCGCATGGAGGTACTCACAGGGGTAGCAGACATTTCATGCGGTCTGCCAGCGCATGAGGACGTTTTGTGGTAAGTGTCTGGGACGCCTCGAAACCCGTCACCACCCCTAGATCTCGGAATGTAAATACCCCTTTGATCCCACGTGGTGTATGTCTTATAAAAAACAACACAACGACATGGCCTCGGAACCAACGCAACAACATAGCCTCGGAACCCACATCGACATAGCCTCGGAACCCACACAACAACAGAGCCTCGGAACCAACACAACAACATAGCCTCGGAACCAACACAACAACATAGCCTCGGAACCAACACAACAACATAGCCTCGGAGCCAACACAACGACATAGCCTCGAAACCAGTGGGAAGAGGCCCAACCACCTCCTCTTCCCGTGGGGTGCCATACTGTGCACCCCTCCATAATAATAATAATAATAATAATAATAATAGTGCTTCTCTGTCAATGGCTGATGCATTTCTGCACATGCGCCTCCATCGTCTCACCCGTGAGGGGAGTACGAAGAATTGACGATAAGCTCTAATGACACCGCAAGGGCAGTTCCAACACTTCCATACGGACCGGTATGTTCAATGAAAATACAAGTCCAGACGGACCGGTATGTTCAATGAAAATACTGGTTCAGACGGACCGGTATGTTCAATGAAAATACTGGTGGCACCGACGGGAATCGAACTGGCGACAGGGCCCA
>WBZZ01006573.1:182500-190000 GCA_019918135.1 Paulinella micropora | reverse complement strand
CTATCTATCTATCTATCTATCTTTTGTCTGCTGAATGTCGTGAGTAGTCATATCGTTTGTGTGTTGCGCTGCAGTTACGACGAGTGCGGTTCCTCGCTCGCGGCACGACACTGGTGGGAAGCATGAACAGCACGGCCAGACTTGAAAAAAATTTTCCGTCTCCTAAAAATTAAAAAAGTTGTTTCTTCCTTCTTTTCTTCTTCTTCTTCTTCTTCTTCTCCTCCTCCTCCTCCTCCTCCTCCTTCTTCTTCTTCTTCTTCTTCTTCTTCTTCTTCTTCTTCCTCTTCCTCTTCCTCTTCCTCTTCCTCCTCCTCCTCCTGCTCCTCCTCCTCCTCCTCTCCCTCCTCCTCCTCCTCTCCCTCTCCCTCTCCCCCCCCCCCCCCCCCCCCCCCCCCTCTCTCTCTCTCTTTCTATCTCTCTCTCTCTCTCTCTCTCTCTCTTTTTTTTTTTTTTTTTTTCCTGTGTCGCTGCAGTTGCATCCTGCATCATGCCACCCCGTATGTTTTCTTTCTCACAGCCTACCACAGACACTCTAAGACTGAAGTACGAAAAACACTGTCAAGTTTTTCGAGGCCTGTTGCTCTGCATATTTTCAAAAGTTGTTACAACTGAGCATTATTATCGTTTGGGTAACTTGATTATTTATCAATATCTAGCTAAAATATATTCGGTCCGCAGTGCATATACCTCCCGAGCTAACTTTTTTTTTTTTTTTTTGCGTACACAGTTGAATTTTTTTTTTCGTGTGTTCGTTCGTTAGTTCGTTAGTTAGTTCGTAATCGCTTTTTGACGTTACGTCCAAACTTTCCTTTTTCCTATCCAATTGTGCAGGAATTGAGCAGCCGGACACTCAAGAATTGTTCAGAAATTGAGCAGCCGGATAAGAAAATTACTGCATTGAGAATAGCAAGCGCAAAAGGATTGCTTTTTCGTTGACTTTTTTTTGTTGGAATAAAGTTTCTCTCTTCTTCTTCTTCGCAAGCCTGGTTTTATTATTATTGAGAGAACAATTTTTAACAATTGGACTCAGGGAACGCCCACGTGAAAAGTAAAGCTAGTAAGTCTCTCTCTCTCTCTCTTTCTTTCTGAGACTCTCTCTCTCTCTCTCTCTCTCCTTATTAATATTAACAATTTAATATTATTAATAATAAGAACTTGAGCAAATTGTACAGAATATATTAACCCTTAACCCGGCAATCCACATTTGTGGATTAAATCCACAGATGATATGTGGATCTTGTGGATAGCAAGTTTTTTAACCACAAACGTGGCAATATTAGTTAGTACTTTGTTTGTATTAATATTAATTCCGTCATATTTAAGTGAACTATGAAAAAAAACCAGTCATTAATAACGTCAAAGGTCATTTCAAACTAATCAAGCATCCATTGGCTGCATCCTGGCTCGCGCTGGAGCGACGAAGATGTTGCGTGTGTGCCACGCGAAACAATCACCGGTACGGCGGCGGCAACTTCACTGAAAAAAGAAGCGGCAATCGGAGCAGTAAGCACGGGTACGCTTCCGGACCCCGTTGAGCATGCACACTACGCATTGAACAGCATTTTCGAGCTTTGCTGCTTGTTTGTTTTCACCTGCTACGACTGAGGCAGATCATAGTAGGAGGTTGCCAGTATACTTCTGCCTTCCACGACCACACTGGACCTACGTGACTACCTCTCATAACCCCAGCCTGGCACAGCAATTCCTGCATTAGGTGTTTTAGCCTGGTTTTACGCTCACTTTCTGGGTGGTAGTGCTTGTATATGATTGTAGCATTGGTTACACGACGGTAATATCCAGTAATTTGAACCAGTGCTTATTGAAGCGCATGGCCTTCTCCACACCATAGCGCAAGCGCATCTGATCCCCGATATCGACTCCACCCATGTGGGCGGTGTATGCCTTTGCTATTTCAAAGCATGGCACATCGATTTTTCTCCCCCCACCACCCCGAAGCACCCTTGACACTGTAGTGCTTGCACCCCCCAAAATGGTCGATAAGTCTCTCAACAATACCACCTTAGTGTCTTTCCACGACACTGCATGCATGATTACGCAGTGCTTGCTCCATGTTGCCGTTGCAGACGCTCCCCTCTCAATTTTTTTTTCGTAATTTCATCAAGAAACCCTGCTGCAGCGTGCAGCCTATTCCTCATGACGGTGCCGGTTGAATACATTTTATGCCTCTTTGGAAGACCAAGTCAAAAAAAGTTGCAGACCTGTGTAGTAACGATCGCAAACTAAGATTCTATTAGTGTTATCGATGTCAGCCATGTCCAGCAGCTTCATAACGACATGATAAGTCATGCCGTGGCCTGCATCGTCCTCTACCGTCCCCTTCGTAAGCCATGATTATGTAAAAGTAACCTGTTGCAGCGCAACACAGAGGAAAGAGTTTGAACCCCCATTTGATTGGTTTCATTGGCAGGTATTGTTTCAAAAATCTCCGTCCTTTGAAGGGGATCATGCCCTCGTCCAGGCTGACCCACTGCCCCAACCAAAACAAACTACGGAAATTTTCATTCATTACCAGAAGCAAGGGACGTACTTGGAATAACTTGTCAAAAGCCGGCGAGTCCCGAGGCACCTCCTGTCTGGGGTCAACCAGATGAAAATATCGCTTTATATCCTCAAATCGCTTATAGGACATGATGTCAGACAGGTCTGGAAACTGCCAGATGGGGAATGAGGTCCCTTGCCAGTAATCAGTCTCAGCGCCGGCAGACCCATCACCCCCATGAACAAAGTTATAGCTAAATTTAATGAAAGTATGTCCGCAAGGGTGACCGGTTGCCAAGGCCGCTGATGTTCTACACTACTGTGTTTACGCTTATATTGTGCATACTTATTGGTACTTCGGACTACGGACTGCCAAAACTCGAGCGGAATAAGTAAGTAAAATATATCGAGTATCGACAGGGAAAGGGGGGTTTTCGACCCGAGGTTCGGTTTTGGACCTCCTGAAAAGCTAGGTATGGCTCTCGGCACTGCGTTCTCCCCCGTCCATTCCTTGCTGTCTTTAAACTTACTACGGGGTAAGGATTCCTCCTCACCCTCGACCCCCGTTGCTACTTTCTCTTCTTCATCACCACTCACTTCGTCTGCGACATCACTTCACTCACCAAACCTGCATTTACGTCAAGCAGGGGCGCGTCGTCATCCTCACTCCCCTGACCTCCCCTTGTTCCTGTTCTTGCTCTGACTCGGTAGCTTTTGCGGAAGGGCTAGTGCACAAGAAAAGAAGCACAGCATGCAGCAGCAACAAACTAGAAATTTTTGTAACATCAAAACAAGACCAAGCAAAGATTCCCAACCGTGCTTAATGTCAACTAGCAATGTAATAAACAAAAAAAACATGGAAGAGCAAGGGGAGGGTACATGTATTCTGGGTCGTCAGAGTGTTCGCTGGGTAAGTCTTCCAATCTGCACACGATGCAGACAAACAAACCATGGAGGGGAAAAAAAAGTGCGTGAAAATCAAACTCGACTTACTCGTCAAAGCGACGTTTGTGCAGTGACTTTTTTTCCCCCTTGCCTTCCCCAGACCCACCCTCCTCGACTTCCTCCTCCATTCCAATTTTATACTTCAGGATTCCAGAGGCAATCAAGGGAGACTCCTCCTCGTCCGCATTGTCCCAATCGACCCAGAACTTGTCTTTTGTGCGGCCATACGGCCTGGCTACAGTTCCATCTATGGTTTTCGTTTTCCACTCCTGAGACCATTTCTGTTGGGCATATTTTTCACCAAATTCCCTAACGGGAACACGCACACGGGTCTTCAGGAAGTCAGGATGTGCAGACATGAAGGCGGAAAAAATTCGGAAGTGGCAATTTCCTCAAAAAAGTGGTCCCGAAAAGCTGAAAAAAAACTGGTTGGCATCTATTGTTGATAACATAATTAAGTCACTTCCCGATAAGACTTTACCTCCGTACCTTGACGTATCGATAGAGCATGTCTTGAAATATTAATATTCAGCTTATTCAGTATTATTACGTTGAGAAATGATGATTTTATTCAGTTTGAAAAACACTGCCACATTTGTGGCAATGATCCACAAATGTGGCGCCTGCCGGGTCAAGGGTTAATAAACAATCTAATCAAACCGAGAAACTGAAAGACAACAATGAAAAAAAACACAGGGAAAAGGCCCCGGGAAAAGAGAAGATAAACTTAGAAAGAACAAAAATCATAAAGAAACATAGTAGGAAGGGACAAAAAAAAAAAGTGAAAACGAAGTAAAAGAAAGGATGGAAAAGCCTTCAACGAGAAAGTTAAAAAAGGGAAGACCGAAGGAGAACGAGAGTAAAAAAGGAGACTATGTACAAAAGGAAGAGAAGCTGTACGAGGAAAGAAAGTAGAAAGAGAGGGAGAAGAAAAAAAGCCACGGGAGAGAAAGAAATTCGCGAAAGCGCTCTTGTGAGTCCCAAAGGCGCCTCTTTGCTAAGTCAAGGATCATGGCGTTTCCGCGCGCTGTAACAGCTTCGGACATAGCTCGAAAGTATGGTACAAGGCCACGAGGGTTGGTGGGAAAGTCATCTAACATAGCATCAGCCAGCGAGTCTTGAGAAGCAGGAAGTCCCCGAACAACACTGGCATAGTAAGCTTGGACATTCTGAAGGTAGCGCAGGGCTTCCTTGCCAAGGGCACCAGTAGGCTACAACACCCACGGAACAAACGAGGTATGGACCTCAGCAGCGAGCACATCATACATGCGATGTTTGCGGAGAACCTCACGTTGTGATGCAGCAAATAAGCCTCGGGCGTGTTAGCTGCAGCATGAATATAAGCCTGAGCAAGGGAAGATGCAAAGCTAACATCAAGGAGCGCATTCGGTGGGGCCATGCGGCCAGGCCGCGGCCACGATACACGAAGATCAGGACTGTCTCTTCTTTCGTCATGAAAGTTGAGATGATCCGGCTCAATTTCCACCAGAGCACCACATCGACGGAAGAATGTAGCTAGCATCTTGGCATAAGCATCGTGTCTGCGGATGACTGCACCTGCAGCAAGCGGACAACCACGAGTGAAGAAATGCTGAGCAGCAGAATCAGGAGTTAGTAACAGTTGGCAAGATGGACACTGCACTCCAGACGCGGGTATGTCCAGCATGGGCATTTGCGGGGTTCTGACAAATAGGGCCGCCTCAATCTGAGCATCAGTGAGAGACAGCTCAGGATTGAATGGGATGGTGGAGAACGGTAGCGCCCTGGCACATTCTTGTTCTGCTGAAATCATGAGAGCAGGAAAGGCTGGACCACATTGAGCTTGGCCTTCCTGAAACAGTCTGTTCAACGACCGCAAGGCAGGGTGCTACATAGTACATGACAGACACAGACGGCGGCAAGGAAGATCACGATGGCGGCAAGGCAGAGCGCAACGGCGGCAAGCAGACGCAACGACTGCAAGGAAGTACTACATGCGCATGGTGCATGGCAGATCGCCATAGAAGGGGGGGGAGGAGATAATTCAAAATTCAAATTCAAATTTGAACTCGAAAATTTCCAAACTCAAATTTGCATTTTGTATACGTGCGACGTACAACGGGAATGAAGGGCAGCTGCAGAGCCCAACTGTCACTCGGGTTTACATAGATCTCTTCTTCTAGGGAAGATAAATAGAGCTATGTAGAGCAGGCACGAAAAGGATCGGACAAGACTACGGCTCATGGGCTGCTAGGGTTTGCTCAATGGTGTGACTCCTCAGGAGTCGGACATCCATGAGGAAACAGATCCGGAGAGGAATCTCTCAACCGGCGATATTTACCAATCTACCTCTATTAACTACGGTTCCCGTATAAGACGGGGAGGGTGGATTGTAGGCGCAGATAGGTAAATATGCGACCTTAAAGTTTTCTTATGCCCCTATACACAGTGATATGTAGATGAGCTATATCTAGTCAAGATATGGTTATACATGTTTTTATATATATACTTTTGAGCAGGTTGAAAACGATAATATTAAGGCAAGTAACCGATACTACTTTTTACGCAGGATAATATTATCGTTAGGGCTGACATTTCAAAATAGCTCAGGCTCTCTGTTTCCTTTTTGTTGCTTGGCTCTGACATTCTCCTACATTTTCAAATTCCTGTAGGCGCAGATAAGTAAATATGTGACATTTTCTTATACCGCTATACACAGTGATGTATAGATGAGCTATATCTTGTCAAGATATGGTTATATCCATTTTTATTAATTTACTTTTTTTGAGCCGGTTGAAAACGATAATATTAAGATATATAATCAGTACTACTTTTTTAAGCAGGATAATATTATCATTAGGGGTGACATTGTGGAATTGCTTTCTGTTTCCTTTTTGTTGCTTGGCTCTGACAGTCTCCTACATTTTCCTTCATACTGGTTTCATCTCTTTTGTAGAGGAGGAAGATTAGGTTATTTTCAGAATGCTTGGAATTGGATTGATAAATATCTAGGCTTGCATTAAATAATATCTTTTAATATAACTGACAAAAAATGATGTAAATGGTTGATGTCTGATCGGTACCGGTTACAGTAGGAGAAATTATTAAAAAAAAAATCATGGATTTTGCTGAAATCACTATAGTTGAAGTCTGCAGGGTGACTCCGAAGGGAATCTATAATATTGCTGCCTGATATTAAATAATTTATGAGTATGGTGCAAATTAAATTTTCCTTCAAAAGTAGCGGAATTGTAGAGAATGATTTTTAAGTAAAGTTTTTGTATAGAGAAAGGAGATGTAAATTTCTAGTTTGCGACTATGGTAGCGCAGATCCACTTCCGCCTCAGCAGCATCAGATAAATTACGAGTGTGTACTGAAAATGATAAATTATTACAAACAGGAAAAATAATGCAGTACGTTGAAAACTATGTATCTGAAAATACGCACATTGCAAATCAATCAGCATGATGTGTTTGAAGGTGACGGTATGCTTTGATTGCTATGTGGAGACCGCTGGTATGAAAATCTAGCTGATATTTGCATTTCGTATTATTTTGGGATCGCGAAACTAAACATAAAGAAAAAATTTGAAAACACTATTAATAAAACAGAGCATACTTAAATTATTCACAACGTAATATGTCTTCAATGACTGCGAAGTTTCAAAACATTTGGATAAGGTTTGGTTATAAAATAAATTTGTGATTTATGGCCGGCCCGCGACGGTAGAAATGGCAAAGTCTTTGCAGTTGTATGTAAAGTCGCTGTCAAGCCCTCGAGTTTGCAAAAAGTTGCATAACACATGTTTGGACATGAAGATGGAAATGCTACTTTCTTTTTTTACCTTCTCCACCTTGTCTCCACAAGTTGGGCCAATGTTTATCTTGTTTAGGGCAACACTTTAACAAAACCATTTCCCGAGAAGGAGCTTGGCCCTCTAGAGATCCTAGAGGCATCGTTCCAATCTATAAGTCTGACAATGTCATGTGATTTTTGCGGCAATCCATTTATCCAGGTTAGACATAGTTATTGTCACCTTTGTACACGAAGGAAGACGTATGAGTTTTGTGGTCTTT
>WBZZ01006573.1:170000-177500 GCA_019918135.1 Paulinella micropora | reverse complement strand
ACGTATGAATCGAGAAAGAGAAGCGGAAGAAAAACAGAAGCAAGCGACCTGCCCCTCCACTACACTACGATCGACTGGTTACACTAGACGTATGTCACACCACACTACTCATGCAATTCACGAATGGACAAGCAACTCAATGGAAGTACAAGCTATTGTCACGTTGAACTGGGAGCGATAAGCGGTCAAGGAACAAAGGATGAGGAGCTAATCAATGCATGGATAAAAATTCCCACCTCGAGAACTAAAGAACGCCCTCCACTTCTCATACTTTTTTATGGTGGTGCACACTTTGGCTTTATTCAAACCTTACTGTCACAAGTAGTCGAGGGTGCAGCAGCAAACAAGACAAAACGTGAAGTTCTGAACAAATCAATGATCGAAGCAGCCAGAGCTGGTCACGTCAAAGTCCCAGAGGACCCTGAACATGGATGCATATCTTTCGAGGGGATGATCCATCTACTCTCCAAGAAAGGCTATTGGTCATGGAAGGTGGTTGCTCACCTATACGATCGCTTAACCATTACTCACATGTCTACTGATCGAGAACCTGGCACCAAACAATATGAGGCTCTATCTGAAAACGAAATCATACAACATTAATATTTCTCCAAGATCTCCAGCCTCTGGTTTGAAGCTCTCAAAACATCTGTCGACCAGCAACGCAATCACTGGAAAATGGGACCAGGACTCAATGACTGCCTTGCGGAAGCGCTCCTCTCCATGCTCAAATACATCCAATCACACTACGAGGATGCCAGATGCATTGCCCCAAACTATCGCCAAGTTCCACTCAATGCCTCGTTACAACGCAAGCAGCAGCCAACGAGCACCACCGACCAATCGTCGACAATCGAACGTGGACCCGCCCCACTTGTTCTCAAGCGCAAGCAGCAAGCAACTCCATCAGCAACAGAAGAAGCAGTCTGGAAAGCCAAAACAAAATCTGCTATCGAAGAGGCTGAGAAGAAAACAACAGAGTCGCATCTGGACATCACATATGGGGAAAAGAAGGAAGATAAACTGGAGCAACAATCTCAAACTAGCTCATCATCTGGGTTCTCGCTTACTTCACTTCAAAACCAAAACTTACCTACACACCGTCACTCTACAAATATCTCTACAAATAACTCTGAAAATTGGACTGCAACTACAACTAATGACTTACTCTTACCCTTTGCCTTTAGCTCAAGCTCGCGCTCCCCATCTGCCCCACCAAACACACAACCCCCCAAACTTCCAACAAGAGGTATTGGAACGATGAATGAAGAAGAAGACAGCTTGGGCATAAACGAAGAAGGTGAAGGTGACGAAACTGCGGTCACTCCTGACCACTTTGAAGATCCCCATGCCCTACTCTTCCCACGAAGACCCTTACCTCTAACCAAACTCTCAGCCTACTGCACCTCTAGTGATGACATTGATGACGACGATCCAGAAGAAAGAGGGAATAATGCTGCTTTCTTCCGTGACCTAGGCTTTGACCCAAGACCAGAACACCTCCGCCTCTCTCGCAAACAAGCGCGGCTCAAAGCAAGGTCCACACCCAATCTAATCGGCTTCTCAAACTTACCCGTGCCCCGACCTATAGCCCGGCGCCAAGCAAACGCGGCGTCATCATCTGCAAACCTGGCGAATTCGTCGTCCTCTTCATCGTCTTCATCATCACCATCATCGTCATCGCCCACGCTACTTCCTAATAATGCAAATATTGCTAACCAAACAATTGCAAGCCATGAACAGCCCACGCCTACCGTCCGCACTCCACAAAACGTACTCGGAGCCCAACTGGATATCAATATACAACACGCACTACTTTCGGTTCTGGCCAACATACCGGCATTCTCCAATCTTCTAACCCAAGCTCAAGAAGCTGTTGCAACAACAGCAACATCAACGCAAGCAAACACGACACAAACCAGCACAACACAATCCAACAATGGAGCAGACTGCAATACTTCGGCAACTACTGCAACCAACCAAACTCCCGTAGGACCCACTACAACGCCTGTTTCGTCTGTAGTGTGATGTGACTCCCGTACTACACCCCTTTTTTTTTTGCTCTGCCACGCAGGAGAACGCAGCCAACAGCAGCAGTAGCAGCAGCAGCAGCAGTAGCACTGGCAGCGACTCCCAAACAAAATCGCCCAATTCAACGGAACCAAAGAAGAAGATGGAGGACCCGATCCAACCAGCGGATGCTGCTAACGATCCAAGCAAACACCAACTGCAGATTCCCCCTGACCCCGTAGCCAATGTTCCGGAGAATAAGTAGCCCCAGATGACGCCAACAAAAACAACCCCACTCCGTCTACAACTAACGAACAAGTCAACAAGGAAGACATCGAAAACCAAGAAAAGAAGGATCCGGAACAGCAATCGGAGCAACCGAAACAAGCTCCAAAGGACGCAACACCAGCAAAGTCTCCCCTTTCCCCAGCAGCACGAACCTCAACCCGAAAAACATCTGCAGCCGCAGCTACAGCAGTAAAGAAGGACAAGAACGCAAAGAAAGCCACCTAGGGACATCTGGAGTGTTTCCGGTTGATAGAAGAGTCCCTACATACCCTCCGAAAACTGGAAAACAGAGTACGCAACCTAGTCAGGTTATATGGATGGACTTACACTGATACCCAGAAACACTCCATGGTATTAGCCACCAACTTCGCCATTGCCCGGAGATTATTTCGACTACTCAACACACAACTCCTAAACTCAAAGCTAGCACTTACCAAATCCAGAAGAATCAGATGGTCTGCATACACCCCCCTTATGAAAGCAACCTACTACATGCTAATCGCATCCTTGGCATTCAATAGCACGGATCCTGCCCTTCGCCGTTTTAAACCTATGGTTTGCATACTACAACGCCAAAATAGAGCAGAATTCCCATTCGATATCCCAGACCCTGGACGCATGCAAGTCATCTATGGCATCGTCGCACCTGGCACTGTCCATAGCTACATCGGAGAATCTTTCCAATGGGAAAAACGAATGAAATCAGAACTACGGGGTATGCGCTACAACGATTCAAAGCCGTGCCAACCGGGACAAACCCGTCTGCTTTCCCTCGGCCATAAGCTAGGAATGCACCTGTTTATATCTATACCTCTCCTCCTGATGGGACCACTACCAAACTCGGGAACAAAGATGGAACAGGACTCAGCTCGGACCAATCGACGACGCATGGAAGCGAAGTTCATTGCCTGGATAAAACCTACCCTCAACATGAAACGGAGAGCCTACCCCTTAACATCATTCCGTGCTAATGACCTTCATAAACCTTTCGCCCGTAAACGACTTGTCTTTCCACATGAAGTATGTTACTATCATCGCCCGCACCGTTGCAACACGCAATGCAGAAGCCTCTCCAATGCCCGTAGGCATGCTGATAACCTTACCTACTGGGAAGCCACTCCAACACAAGGCCCTCCACTAACACGCCACTCAATCTCAGCCATCTGTGATGACCTCATACCTGGAACGATCTTTTACCTAAGAAAACATGTTAGTGGATACGGATTGGACGACTGGGACTACACTGCACGCTTCTACGGAACCACCAAGATATATGAAGGATCTAAAATATCACCACGTCAACCGTATATACGACACTTCCTCACTAAACCTGAAGCATACTGCCTTATGCGTCTATCTAACTCGGGAGCTATCCTCGAACAAACCAACGATCTACGTGTAGAACTCATTGCATACTATCCCTACCGCTGGATCAAACATATACGAACGGCTACAGCTTACCAAGCAATGCGAATATGGCAACAGGCGCAAATCATCGAAAACCACCGAACAAAACTCTATGCCTGCAATGTTCTCTCCCACCACCTAAGGAAAAAGCATTCCCTCATCCTGAGCAGCAAAGCCTATACGATGCAAATGAACGACAGAATGTGTATTAACCGAAGAACCCTGAGAACCATATTACACCATGTTCTACGAGTTTTTCTCGCCGATAGACACGCCCGTAAAACCCTTACCTCATTATGCAAAGTCAGCTTCAAAAGACCGGCTTCAATTGCATCGAGACTCATCAATGCACCAAGACATATAGCGAAGTTCAAACTCCAACCGCACACCATCAAGAAGCCAACCTGCAACTGTCAAAAGTGGAAAACACAAATTTTCTCATCACATGCCTCATTCCGACTAGCATCCGCGAAAGGCATCTTAGGACGCATTGGCAAACTTAATGCAGCCACCATACCGCATCCAACACCTGGCTGTATCCTAAAATCACTCCTGAGCTCTACCATTGCTTTTGTAAAAAGAATCCAAACAGCACTTCGCCTCCCCACAGTCAACTTCGAACGTGATCAGGAAGCAAAGAAAAACGCTCCAGATGAAGACGACCTCGATTGCAAAACCTGGATAAACCTACTATTTGCCATGGCTGAAGAACTACCTGACCGCAACAAACATTTACTTGGACGCCTTATTGACACCTACAAGAACCTTAGCGAAACGTGTCCGAAGCTACCACCAAAGTCGGTCTCTGAAAAAGATGTTGCGATTGCAAGAATATACCTCTCTCGTATGGTGGTCCAACCCCTTGACAAAAAAAACAACAACCAACTATGGGTTGAATGTCCAGTTCTTACCTGGGAACGCATACAGAAAGAAGTAATCCAAGCACCCTCATTCCTAGCAGTAGAAACAGACCGAATGACACGACTAAATGCCTATCGCACCGATTTCGAACTACATGGCCTCCAACGCGTTGGATCTCTCAAAACCAGAAAAGGAGCAATTCATTCTACAACACTACTACCAAAGAACAAAGACCCTCAAAACAAACCAGACTGATCTGCAACCAAGCCCGATCTCCATGGCGTTCAATCCTACGGAGAGTGGGAAAGGTCCTAAGCTTCCTCACTACCGAACTATCTCAGCGTGTTCGCACCTTCAATCTAAACAGAAAATCCAGAAACTGGAAACCAATCGTATACATCTCAAAGACGAGGAAGCACACCGGGAAATACGACATTGGATGGAATCGAAGCTATGCACCACAAGACTACATCGCCTTCACTTTTGAAGACATAATTAACATCGTATCTCTAGACTTTGCTCACTCCCATTTCACCCTCGGAGACGCTGTCTTTGTCCAGAAAGATGGATGCCCAATTGGTAGATATCTATCGTCCCCCCTTGCACAAATGAAATGTATGTGCGATGAAGTCGTTCTACTCCGTACGCTACTAAAGCCATCCTTCACCAAACATATATATGGCATACGCCAAATCGATGATCTACTCTTGCTAATTCTCGCAAACTGGGACGATGAACTCGAAGCAAAGGAAGCCCAAAAGACACTACAAGCAATACTCAACTCTGGAACAACTGTCGAGTCATCATCACAGCCCCATGCCTACACTGGCGGACTCGAATTGGAAGAAGATGCACTAACACCTGAAGACGCTACCTTCGTTGTGGATTTTGCGGGAACGTCCATACGACTACACCAAAACCCATCCTTGAACTTCAACATCAGACCTTTATTCAAAAATTCGAAAGAAATGATGACTAACAACCAACAGCCAATGCCCCGACGCCCACCTTACTCCCCCTACATTAACCGCACGATACTTCATGCTACCCTCGTTGGCATGCTTGCCACTTTTGCACGTCAAACAAATTCAGAAAATCTACTCCTTTCGGCGACCCTGCAAGTAATGGTGGAGCCTCGGATATCCTACCCGAACTCAGTCTGGAAAGCTGTCCTTGATCGAGTCCACTACCTATGCCCTGAAGAATGGAGCAAACTCGCCCTCGTCATCCGTACCTTCGCTCATCTCCCGATGGAACTAAGACAGACACTGACGTATGTCGAACCATGGCAACTCTTACGAGAATCTTTTCCGCAAGCAACGGATTCCTGGTGATTACATCTGCTCTACGCCCGATAGCTATACTATCCCGATGCAACCATAATGATACTCGTAACTTTTTTCCCATCACTCAAATACTATCTTTTTACACATGCTTTACCCTCCTCATGGCCCGCAGACTCCCGACCTAAGTATACAGGGGGAGCTAATTAAATAATCGAGAAACTATTAAAGTACTAAAATACAAGGCAAAAGCAATTCATTTCAATACGGCTGCATTAGAAGCGGACTCCTTTCGGCCCGGTCAAACTTGAAAAATCTTAAAATTCAAAAATTTCAGTTTTTTGAAGCTATTGCTGTTGACATTCAAGACAACAACAAAAATTAGTTTTTCATTTTTGTGTCAGATTTTCATTTTTGTGACAGTTTTTCATTTTTGTGACAAAAATTCAAATTTTCAAATTTAACGGTAACATTTCGCGAAAATTTACGATTTTTTGCGGACGAATATAGCGGTTAATTTGAAAAATTCAAATTTTCACCCAAAATCAAAATTCCAACCAAAACTGAAATTCCAACCAAAACAGAAAAATCAATTTTTTTTGTTGTCTTGAATGTCAACAGCAATATATACCGAGTCAGTCAAGTTTTCCGAGCCACTCTCTGAAGCTCTAAATTAGCTTTTTCTCCTTCTGAAGTTTTACCACCGGACAGAAGGCCTGAAGTTTTTATTTCATTCCCAGACTCGAACATCAATTTTTCTCATGATATCCTTAAGTCACCTACCGATAGTGACAGCCAGGTGATTGGCAGTGACCGCCAGTGACAGTCGGCGGTAACCGTAACATTGCTTTTACGCATTGAATACTATCAAGTTAACGCCCGGCGGCCGCCGGGCCAGTCAAGTTACCGGTATACAGTGACTGACGGTGACTAGTCCAGCGGTGGCGGAGGCTGGGATGAGTAGATGATTAGTAAGCTTGGTGGCCGCTTTTTTTTCTTTTCTTTCAGCTTTCAGACTTTCCGATTCCGAACCCCCCCCCCTTTTTTTTCTAATTTTTTTTCTTCTGTCTGTATGTCTTTCTTTCCTTTTTAATTAATTAATACATAATATTAATAACTATAATAGCTGAGTAATAATTAGCTTGGATTCGGATTCCAGTGCCAACAATCAAAGTGCGAATCATCAAGTTCCGACTATTGCAATGCCAGCGCAACCTTGCTATTACTACCGGTAAGCCTTAACATCATGCGTGGTGATGGCTTAACATCATGCGTGGTGATGGCAAAAGAAAACCCGCTATTAATACTTCCAACTTGAAAAAGCTCCGACTCGGACCATTGTTACAATTATTCAACCATATGTATTGCTCACTTGCCTTACTTTCCTTACTTGCGGTATGAAGACCCAGTATGAATAGTATTAATATGATCGAATGGTAGCAAGTCACTGTGCTGGTAGAATGGGCCGAGCTTAGCACCCAGTTCTCGCCGTCAGTTGCATGACGCGGCCAGCTTGCTATACCCCGACTGATACAACTGACATGCGAGTGGAAAAGTCAACCAACTTTGAACAAATTGTTCTCCCTCAGTGCGTCAGAAACGAGCATACTGAGCACGTGTCGCTTAGAAGCTCTTGTCCTGAGCGTTCCAA
>WBZZ01006573.1:75000-127500 GCA_019918135.1 Paulinella micropora | reverse complement strand
AAAATAAACAATTCTATCTTATTATTAATTTCGCTTTTAAACAAAAGCAAGAAAAAAGTTTAAATTTTTTAAGGTTTTTTAATAAAAACAAAATAAACACAAAGAAACAAAAGCAGTAAAATAGCCTTCTATAGCACAACAAGTGAAAAATTTATGTATCATTAAATTTACCCGAAAGTTGTCCAGTTATACCGGACCAAAATTTTCAAATCTGGTGTCAAGGATTTTTACACCGCACCAAAATTTTCAAATCTGGTGTAAAGGTTTTTTATACCGCACCAAGTGTGTCAAAACTGGTGTTATCTGGTGAGTGGTGGTAAAAATTCCATTTAAGTGTAAGGACATAATAAGACATAAAAGGACAACATAAGACCGCCCGACTACAAGCAAGGAAAAATTCATGCTATTCGTTCATACCAGACCGACCAAATATATATCGGTTCTACTACAAACCCACTACATAAAAGATTATATCAACATAGGATAAATTACAAACAACACATCAAAGGAAATATGGTTTTGTTTCTTCTTTTGACATTATAAAGTATGAAGATAATTACATTAAATCAATAGAAGAATACAAATGTGAAAACAAAATGCAACTTAGCAGGAGAGAAGGAGAAATAATTAGAGAGAGTGAATGTGTTAATAAGGTTATCGCTGGTAGAAACGGAAAAGAATATCACGAAGATAACAAAGAAACACGAAATGGAAATAGTAGAAAATATTATAAAGAAAATCGTGATAGAATGTTAAACGAAAATAAATAATATAGAAACTTAAATATTGAGAAAATAAAGAAAACGAAAAAAGAATATTATGAAAGTAATCGTAAAACTATAGCAGAAAAAGGTATAAAATATAGAAATGAAAATTTAGAAAACATAAAACAAAGAAAGAAAAAATATTATGATAATAATTATGAAAATATTCTTCAAAGACGAAGAGAGCAGAATCATTTAAATTGGGAAATGTGTGTGTGGAGTTGAAGTATCAAGAGGATATTTATCAAAACATAAAAGAAATAAAAAGCACATAACACTAACGGAACCAATAGGACTAAACGTATTCAATTTATAAATCTAATATTTTTTTCTTCTTTCTTATTCTATCTGAGGTTCTCACATTACTTTCATCAATGTTTTCTCTTTTTAATAATCTCTGTGTGTTTCGTTCCTTAGTTATTTTGTTCTCTTTATCTTTTACTTGCTTTTCTTCATCCACAGATGTATTAAATTCAGTTTTCAAAAGTTCTCGCGGTGATACTAATTCATTATCAGAGAGAATGATTTTAAAGCCAGACCTACCTATTACTTTGTAAATCTGCTTACTAAACTGCTTTCCACCTTTTTCAAACATCCGTCTCTTTAATTCTTTTCTTACATTATCACCAACATTAAATTCATCAATTAAATTATCACGATTGATTTTCTTTTTATTCTTATCACGGCCGGTAAAAATATCAATTGGTCTGCTTCCTGTTGTAAAATGAATTTTATGATTAAGCATCGACTAAGTCCTGAATATAACTGACCCAATCAAAATTACGATTGGTTTCAAATAAAAGGTCAAGCCATCTTCTAATACTTCGTATCACTCTATCAACAACCGCAAGTGCTCTATGATCGCCGACTTCAACTACATCATGTTTAATTCCATTTTCAATAAAATAATCGCGGGTTGCTCCTTTATATTCTCCTCCGCTGTCGGTAGTACTTGATTTCGGTTTATATTTGATTGATTTTAAAGCATAATAAACTTCTTTCGCTGTTTTATTTTTTAATGGAATGATTATTAAATATCGGCTATGGCAATCTATCCAAAAAAGCATCCAAGCATATCCTTTATTTCCTTTCTTATCTTTTATCTTACTCATATCTGCTAAGTCAAGAAAGACTTGGTCTAATGGTTTATCAACCCATATCGTGTTCCATATTTTCGGGTTCTTTTTCTGGTGGTGAATTTCAAGGGCTTCTTCTTCTTTTGTTTTAACTACTTCTCCCGTAGGTGTGTCTTCTAATTGACTATCTGCGTTCTGTGTATTAATAATTATATGTTTATGGTCTAAATTATATACAAAGATTTTAAAAAATCTTTGAGCAAAAATCATTTTTGTGAAACTTTTTTCTGAAAAGTTTCTATTTCAATGAGATTTTCAAAGTCGAATGTAAAAAACAAAAAATATAAAGTCATTACTCCAAAAGGTAAGGTTATTAATTTGGAGATACCAGATATGAGCATTATAAAGACCGCATAGGGCTATATTCACATTTTAACTATCTAGATAAAGAAAGAAGAAAAAAATACAGAATGAGAGCAAAGGCTATAAGAAATTCAAAAGGTGAATTAACTTATAATAATCCAGAGTATGCGAATTATTGTTCTTATCATTATCTTTGGTGAAGATATTTGAAAGACGACTTCGTCGTTTTCAAACATCGATTATACTTTAACGGCAGACGATGATTGTGAATAAGCGAGAGTTCGTAGCACGAAGCGCAATTCTCAAATATCTAAACTTAAGAAACATCCGCGACACATCATCATTTTTTTCTTTCTTAGCACCACCAGAAGATTGATTATATACTTTTACACTCACACTACTTGGCTTCTTACCTTTCCCTTTCTTAGGTTTCGGTTCTTCTTCCTCACTACTTTCGCTTTCACTTTCTTCACTCTCTGGCTCAGGCTCTGGTTTCTTACTCTTCTTCTTTTCTCTCTTAGTTTCTGCTTTTGCTCTTTTGATTTTCATCTTAGCCATCTTTTCTGCAATAAGGTCTGTGAAATCAACCTCATCCTCACTCTCGCTACTCTGTTCTTCTTCGTCTTGGTCTCGACCAGCCACGATGTCGTTCGCCACATTTTTATTTTCTATCTCTGCTATTTTTCGTTCCATATCTTCGTCTTCACTTTTAATCGCGGTTCGGTATTGTTCTAATACTTTTTTCGCGTGTTCCATTTTTCTCTGCTTGGCCTTTTGTTTAATTCCATCAACTGCTTTTCCCCAATTTTGTCGGCTCGCTTCAGGACTTGGCATTCTATACTAAAAGTTTTATTTTTTAGTATTTTTAAAATTAAATATTTATTTTATAATGTCTCAATGCTTGAATGAGTTGGCCGTCGATCGTCTAGATATACTTAACTTAGACTTAACCAACACTAATATTACAGGTTTAAACACAGACAGAGTGCCTGGAGATGCCGACCCGATAAATCTTTATTATACTGACGGGCGATTTGATGCGAGACTGGCTAAAAGAGCACAGCGGACATTAAAGAAGGAAAAAATTTACACTATACAGAGCAACGAGTAAGGGACAACGACGAAGTCAAAGCCTCAAATCAACACAGAAGCAATACTTCAAATCTTCACCAAATCAGTTTATACAATTTGATAGACACAAACATATCAGCACCAGTGGTCGGCCAATACTTAACATACAATGATGTAGACGGCAAAGGGAGGAATACCGCCCTCGGTTCAATTGATACACTTTCTGATGTAGTCATAACCGCACCGATAGCGATGAATAGTTATCTAACATATAATTCAATAAACTGGGTAAATAAAACATTTCCGATAAATGTTGATGAATTCGGCAACATTAATATGGGCGGGTATTTGAAATATAACGGGAGCTAATTTACTAAATACGATATCGGTTTCTTCAATCATAACCACTGCGACATTTGATGATGCTTTTGACACACGGCTCGCAACTAAGTCAACCACTAACTTAACAGAGGGGACAAACCTTTATTATACGAATGCGAGATTTGACACAAGATTTTCAGCTAAATCAACCGCAGACTTAAAAAAGGGAACTAATTTATATTATACGACAGCAAGGGCGAATACAGACTCTGATACACGGCTTACAGCTAAAACAACCGCAGACTTAAAAGAAGGAACTAATCTATATTACACCACCGCGAGGGCTAATACAGACTTTGACACAAGGCTAGGCAATAAATCAATAGATGCTTTAAGCGATGTATCAATAAGAGGCACACTATCAGACAATCAGTTGCTTATTTATAGCACGGGACAATGGAGAAACACAACATCACCCTTTCTGAGATTAGATGGCACCACGGCTATGGCAGGAGCATTAAATATGGGAAATCAAAATATAGCAAATGTGAATTTGGTTGATAGTGTTGATGTTTCTGTTCTTGACACTTCGGCGGTTAAAACGATAGGAGACCAAACTATAGGAGGCAATAAAAAATTTACATCAACTTTAGAAGTAAGTGGTTCATCCAATCCTACTTCTTTTGATGGTATTGGAATAGCCTTCGACACAAAAATAGGAATGATTGCAGCACAGAAAACAGCAACAGCGACTTATTATCCAATACAAATAACTGGTTCGTATGTAGAGTTCTATTCAAACGATACTTTAATTATGACCGCATCTGGCTCAACATTAAGTTTGAACAACAAAAAAATAACAAACTTGGCCTTCCGCTTCAAAAGATGCAGCGACAAGAAATTATCTTGATACTAATTGCGTGAAAGGAAACCAAACCATAGCAGGAATTAAGACATATAGCAGTGGTATTGAAATAACTGGAAATTCAATAAATTCAACAACAAAGGGAACATTCATCGTTTTTAATTCTACCAGTAATATCGGGGCTATTGCTTGTTTGAATATGAACACGAACACATATCACAATTTTGAAATTTCAGCAAAAAAAATAAGTTTTATTATTGATGGGGCGATTGTTTCGTGGTTTAATGCTACTGGCTTAGATTGTAATAGCAGTCGGATTGTTAATCTAGGAGCACCACAAAATGCGAATGAAGCGGTAAATAGGCAATATATGGATGATAATGGTGTGACATTAACAACAGACCAAACAATAACAGGAAGTAAAACATTCAATGGGGCGAGCACTGTGATAAAATATCTAACTCTAACAAACACTGCAGATTTTAATAATTGTGCAATCACAAACTGCGGAGACCTTACCTTGAATGGGACACGATTATTAATTCAAAATGCTGGCGATATATTCTTTTCACAACCATTTGGAGCAGGTAATTATCAATATTTCTTATTTACTCTAAATACTGCTACAAGTGGAACCGCGAACCAAAGAGGTTATGTATTCACGAATGTAGCATACGATGTAGCAAAAGGGGCGGGACTTTATATTTCAAAACTTTTGGATAATAAAAGTTCTTCATCTGACATGGTCCGTTTTAACAATGCTGGTGGTATGCTGTTTTATGGCGCCTTAGATATGAATTCGAACAACATACAAGTGCTGGAACAATTACTTCAACTGCTGGCATAACTACAACAACATTAACAGCAAGTGGATTATTAACGGCAACTGGAGGTTCTAGCATAGTTGTACAAGGAAATGTAAATGGTGGTAATACCAGAGGAATATTTTTGTGGGACACTGGCAACACAAATTATGGTATTTATATGGCACAGCCAGGGGTTGGTAAAAGTCTAGTAGGCGGAACAGTTGTATCAGCAGTCGCTGGTAACGATATTAGTTCTTTCGCCATTAGATTTTGAGTGAGCAATGTTTCCACTGATGGTTTTATATGGGAGAACTCTTCCGAGCAATTGTTAATGTCATTGAACGGGGCAAACGGGACTTTATGGACAAAGGGACTAATAACAGCAAATGCTGGAATATCAACTACCACATTAACAACGAGCGACAATATAGTAGTCGGAGCTGGAAAAAGTGTGTTTATTGATAGAAATGCTGCCGCCAATAATAAATTAGTTTTATGGGACGGAGGAACACCATCAACAACTGCATTTTATGGATTTGGTATTGCTAGTGGTGTATTATCATACAATGTTAATATGTCGACGTCTAGCCACGTGTTTTATTATGCGGGGACGAATGAATTATTTAGAATTAATAACACAGCAATTACGGCTTCAAAACCTTTAATAGCAAATAGTGGAAGCAAAATAGTGCTTCAAAATGCAACAGACGGTGGTAGTAGCAGAGGAATATTTATGTGGGATACAGGCAACACAGGATGGGGTATTTATATGGCAACTTCTGGGGCGGGTAAATCATTAAGTGGAGGAACAGCACCAGCAGGAGGTGTTGGAGGTGGTATAAGCAGTTATGCTACAACATTTAGATGTTGGGGTAATTCAACCGAAGGTTTCATATGGGAAAATAGCAATAAGACTGCTATAATGTCTTTGAGAGGGAGCGACGGGCAATTATGGGTATTGTCTAATCCATTCCATATTCAGACAAGAGAAAAAAAGAAAACATAAAAGAGTGTTTAGGCTTAGATTTTATCAATAAGTTAAATCCAGTCTGTTATCGTATGATTGATGATTAAAAAAAAAATGTAGGACTGGCTTGATAGCACAGGAATTAGAAGACATATTGACAGAAATGAATATGTTAGATTTGGCGGATTTATAAAAGAAACAATTATGGTTCCGTGTCCAAAGCAAAGAAAAGAATATGAACTGAAAGGTGTGAGTATTAATCCAGAAGATGTTAAATGTGTGATGTCGGTTATGGTATAGGATATTCTGAGTTTATTGCACCATTAATTAAAGCGGTTCAACAATTATCAGAAAAGGTAGTTAATTTAGAAAAAAGAAAATAAAATTCTGACTACTATTATAGAAGACCAAGCAAACCAGTTAGCAGAAATCAGAGCGGAAGTATTTGGTGTTTCATAAAACACCTAACTGATTATCGCAAGCGATAATCAACGTATTTTCAAATGCCCAACAATAATACGACTAGACTTCACAGACCACCTCCAATCATAGAAATTGATGGCGAACTAACACCAGAACTAAAAAATCGTGTATTAGATATTGAACTAAAAACAGAAGAGAAAAAAATTGACAATGAAATTGAAAACGAATGGAACTGCTGTATGACAAATAGAAAAACAGACAGCCGACTTATTAAGTATCTGTTTCAGATGTCAATCATTATATCTATAATCACATTATGTATAGTGAGGCTTTCAGAAAAAGATATTCCGTGCGAGGTAGCCAACACATATGTCGGTTTAATTAGTTTATTAATTGGTATTGTTTTACCTTCTCCTTCTTCAGGTAAGAAATGATATTTATCAACTACACTTTCATTCGCTTGGAGGGGGTTCCACCCCCTACCATACCCCGCGGGTTTGGAAAGGGGCACAGCCCCTTCCATAAACGTCGAAAACAGAAAAAAAAAATTCAAATGGGAGACGATGTTTGAGAATATAAACATAGTGTTATAGCAAAAATCACAAGTGATTTTTTATAAGCGGGAGTGCGACAGCACGAAGTGAAATTCTCAAATATCAAAGCATTCGTATACTTGAGTTTTATACCACGAAGCATCATTTGAACATATTAAAGGAATAGCTTCATCAAAACTAACACACCAATCACTCATAGGCTTATACACACATTTAAGTTCAGTTTCTATTCCTTGCTTTATACAATAAGCACAACTCTCATTCTGTTTTTCTGAGTATCGCGAGTAAAAGTCGCAGGCAGTCCGCGAAATAGCCGAGCACACAAACAATAATATTATTAACATTCGTTTACATATATTTTTTGCTCAAAGATTTTTAAAATCTTTGTATATAATCATGGCTACTGAATATAAATACCAAAATATTATTTTTCTGAGTAATGATTTTGTGGGAAGCAAAACATTTAATAAAATATTCAAATGTCATTCACATCAACCAAAATGAATGTTAAGTTTATTCATTATACAAACGACCAGACGGAAACCAAGACCAGAATTCTTTACATGGACAGAATTGGAATTATTGGCACATTTGCATATAGTAATATAACAAACATTTCAAACCTCAGTTATAATTTGGGTGTCGTTGGATGGTCTGACGGGCAATATACATTTAAAGTCCTTGAAACTGACAGCGGAAATATTGACACAGGAAATTTGGCAGGAAGAATTGTTGTGTGTTTGGAATTCTTAGGGTAGGCGAAACCTACCAAGAATGTTGCGGATTTATATCGCAACAAATTTTTCTTGCTTAGAATATATAAGATGATGAAAATTAACAATGTAAAGGTGAAGCCAGTAAAACAAGAAGGAGGCAACGACAAAAAAGCCAAGGGTTATAAATTATTTAATGAGCCGTATGCCAATATATTTCTACTTGCCAGAAAAAAGAGCGGGAAAACGACAGCACTATTTGAAATACTGAAACGGACAACAGACAGAAAAACCCGTATTGTCATTATCGCTTCAACAATACACAAGGACTACATTTATAAAGCAATGGCAAAGCACTTTAAGAACAGGGGAAACCCAATGGCAATATATACCTTTCTTAAATCAGATGGTGTTAATGTGATAGACTATGAGTTAGATAAATTAAACAGACAGGACGAGCAACACGAAGGTGAAATTAAACAGGACGAAAAAGAAACGATGGAGAAGCCACAATTTCTTTATTTCGGAGACCAAAAAAACGGAGAAGGAAAAAAGAAAATTACCGAACCAAAAGAAAGACCGAGCAAGTATATTTCGCCAGAGGTTGTTTTTGTTTTGGATGATTTAGGAAGTGGATTAAGAGATAAGTCCGTAAGCGATTTGTTAAAAAAGAACAGACACTATAAGTCAAAGGTGATTATGTCAAGCCAGTATTTGAACGACCTACGGCCAGAAGCAATTAAGCAGTTAGATTATTTATTCATCTTTCCGGCCCAGTCTCAGGACAAAATGGAACTCGTGTATAAACACTTAGACCTATCTTTTGACTTTGATTATTTTCTTCAAAAGTATCACGAAGCAACAAAGGAGAGATTTAATTTTCTGTATGTTTCAAGTGTTGATGATGAGTTGAGAAAAAACTTTAATTTAGCCTATCGCATGCGATAGGCAATTGTCCCGCAAGGTGACAAATTTTCGTCTTAAGTGTAAAAAATTTATAATTAATTATTTTTTTGTGTATTATATATTTCGCTATCATTTATGGTAGTAAAAACAACTCGTGTTGAAGTCATTCCAACAATCGGCAAACGAACAATTAACTCAAGCACAAATATGGCAGGAGGCAAAAAGAAGACTGGTCGTAAGAAGAAGCAGGGAGGCAAGGGACAGGCAGGAGGAAAGATTAACTGGGCAAAGGTAGGGAAAACGGCCTTGGCTGTGAATAAGTTCCTTCGCGATAACAAGATTATTTCAAAGACTGCGAATGCCCTTGGCGATGTCGGGGTTCCATATGCGTCTCGTATCGGGTCTACTGCTGCAAAACTTGGTTATGGTAAGCAGAGCGGACGAGGAGCCTTGAAATTTTAGTCACCTTGCGGGACAAATGACACAACACTAGTGTTGTGTCTAATTCTAAAGATATTTTGTTTGAAATTATGCGGAAATATTTTTTGTTTGTATAGAATGGTCGTCAAGAAAGCGAAGAAACAGAAATTAAGACCCCCGCGGGTTTATAGAAATAAAAGCGGGAGGCCATATATTATCCAGAAGGGTAAAAAATATTATCTTAATTTCGGTAAAAAGACAAATGATTTAAGCACATTACAAATTGTTAAACTTTTTATGAAATACTTAAGCAGACCAAAAGCAAAGAAAAAAGCAAAGAAGGAGGACTTAAGAAAAGTCCAGAGCATGTCTGAGATTGAGCAGAATACAAGACCAGCAATTCAAGACCACTTAGACAAACTCAGAAAGGAAAAGTATGAGGGTATTGAAGCAATAGAGAAAAAAGAAAAGACAGCACGGAATGAAATGGAAGAGGAAAAGAAAAGGCTAGAAAGAAAAGACATAGCCGATGCCAAGGAAAGACAAGAGATAATGGATAGGGAACATAGAAGAGAACTGGCGCAGATTAATGAAAGACAAGAACAAAAGGACAGAGAACTAAGAAGGGAGCAAAAACTCATAGGGGATTTACAATTCGGACAACAAAGGAACCAAAGATTGGCTATTATGCCTCAGCAACCCCAGCAATATCTCGGTTATCAGGGGGGCCCGCCACAAGCACCACTATTAGGAGGCCCTCCATTAGGAGGACCACCTCCTGCACCACCACTTCCAACATTCATTCCGACAAAAGAAGCAAAAGAAGAAGAACCAGACAAGCCTGACCACGAACTAGAAACAGACATAAAACTTTTGAAAAGTGCTAATTTTAAAAATGATGAAGAGATTAAACCCATGAGTAAAAGTATGATACAAAAAACAGCCGATGGAATTAGAATGTTTCTAAATCAAAAAGTAAAATTGCCGGATATGAGGAAAGCATTGGCACAATCAGAAAAATCTGATGAAGCAAAGTCAGATACTATTGGTGATTTAGGTTTTACAATAAAAATGACTAATGGTTTATCAAAAAAGTATTTACCAGAAATAAAAATCGTTGGTTTATCACGAGCATTAAAAAGGAAACTTGAAATGGATGGACATACTAAACTAAATCATAGAGAAAATAACAAATGGATTATGGCGATGGTAAAAAAGTTTAATATTAATGTAGGAACCGATGAGAAACAAATAACAAAGAAAATAACAGATTTTGCTAAGTATGATGAGTATATGGGGAACCAAGGAGGGCAAGGTAGAAAATTACACCTTACACTAGAGGAAATGATAGCAAAAGTTTTTTCAATCGCTACAAAAAAAAATATTTAGCCCGCAATGATTGGAAACACACAATGAACAAAAATGATTTTGTAAATACTCTAACAAATAAAATGTATTATGATACAAATGTTGATAAACAGGTTTCAACAGATTTAAATATTGATGAGTACCCCCTTGGGCTACAGCAACTGCAACCAGAGCAACCGCAACCAGAGAAACAGCCAGAGCAACCAGAGCAACAGCCCGAGCCACAGCAAGAGGAACCACAGCAACAGCAAGAGGGAGAGGGGCGGGCTAATGACTAATGAAATAGATGGCATAATGAAAAAATATGAATGGTATCTCGGCACGATAGCCAGTGATGAAATCTACATATTAAATCCAGAAAAAAGAAAGCGATACTGATTTATTATGAATTTGGACAATCACAAGCAAGCGGGGTCTCATTGGATAGCAGTATGGATAAGTCTAGACAAAGACAGGTCCGTGGAAGTGTATGACCCGCTAGCACTTATGAGCCTACTGAAGACTTTCAACAACAAATGAAACGGCTAATTGACCGAAGTAATCCAGATAGTTATTTATTAATGAAGGTTAATCAAGTAAAACAACAATCAGGCACCTCAGACACGTGTGGTTGGCATAGTATGAACTTCCTCCTCCAACGCAGTAAAGGCAACCGCTTTAAATTCGCAAGTGGTTGTACAGACTTAAAAGAAGAAGAAGTGGAAAAATTAAAAGCACAGAATGGTTATGGTTTTGACACCTTTTTGTAAAAAATATTTATCTTTAATAATATACAATGGAGTATAAAGGCGGTCGTGCGACGGGTATTTGTTACATAAATAGTAAAAATAGGATAACCGGCACGGACAGCGACTTTACACACGAAGTCAATATGAAGGGACTAGATAATCCCACACATTGTAAAATTCTTCATATTTATGTGCCGAAGTCGTATTATTCGGTTGCTTCACCATATAATACTTTACATTATCCGAAGACGGATATGAGGCTTTAATTACGATACCTGAGGGCAACTACACAATGAACAACTTAAAAATTAAACTGGCAGAGGTGCTAAGCGCAGACAGCCCAAATAATTATACTTATGTGGTATCCAGCAATAATACCAACATAGAACCGGAAGATGGCAAATTAACATTCAGTGTGTCAGAAAATAAAGGAATTCAACCGCGGTTTATATTTGATGGTGATACCCGTATTCACGAAGTAATGGGTTTTGATAGAAACTCAACATATTTCTTTGCTAATGATTTTATTAAATCGCCAAATGTGATTATTTTAAGTGGCGAAAAAACTCTGTATCTTCAATCTGATTTGGTGAATGAAGGAGATAATCACGTGCTACAAGAAATATATACGGCCAACGAAATTCCTTTCGGGTCTGTTATCTATGATGGAAGTGGGTCTGAGTATGGTAAAACATTATCAGCAAGTTCAAACAATGTATTCAGGTTTTACTTGACGGACGAAAACGACCAAGCGATTAATCTTAATGGTTTAGGTATCGTTATGACTTTATTGGTTTATCGTGAAACTAATTATTTTAACTTATTTACTCCATTTTTCAATTTACTAAAATCAAAGTGATATTTGACAATTTCACTTCGTGCTATTCGCACTCTCGTTTATTGTCAAACATCGACAACCATTAATTAATGTTTTACGATGTTTTATGAAACCGCGAAGCTGGTGAATAAAATATCAATTAATTTTTGATTTAATTATTTTTTCTATAAATATTTCGTGTATTAATCAACTTACACTACTTCAAAAACAAAACAAAAATGCCTGTCCAATACGGAGGAGAACTTACTCATAGCCAAAGCGAACTCATTCGCGGAAAGTATTCACTTAACAAACTTACTGCCCGCGAAAGTCTTGCGAGTGTGCCTATTAGCAGTGTTGGAGGAATTTAATCAACTTTTGAAATTCCTACTCGTCCTTTGAATCTCGCAAGGTCTGTGTTGCGATTTACCTACACACCGACGACTGGAGGAATCGGTCATTATAACAGAATTGCTATGGACTGCCTGTCAATGATTAAGACAATGGAACTGCGAAGCCGAAGCGGGCAGTATCTGTGCAATCTTCAGCACGTGGGAAATTACACTGAGATGATTTGGAAGCCTGAGATTTCTTATGATAAATTTATGGCTTCGGATAACCACGGGGCTGGGTCTGGTTATGGGTCTATGCTCCAAAAGTGTAATGCTGGAAAGATTGATGTTGGAACTGTGGCAGACAGAAAGGCTATTACTGATGCTGCTGCAGTTGGGACTTTAAAGCAGCAGTTCAAGCATGCTACAAAGTGCCGCTCGTCGCCGCTCGTCGTCATGACGATACCGCTCTCACCGGTAGCACTGCTGCAGACTATAGTCTTGTTAATGTCGAGTATGAGGAGGCAAAGTATTTCGAGGGTGGAAGTATTGGTCAAGACCCCGCAGCAGTAATTGCACCAGCAGTCAATACTGGAAATTCACTAGTAATCAATGTGTCTATTCCCCTCGGTATGCTTTTCGGAACTATTTTTGAAATTGATAAGACTATTGGTTTTAATGAAATTCTTTATTTGAGGATTGTGTGGGAGGGAACACAGAAAACCTTATTTTATGGAACTGATGCTAATAGTGTTGCAGCAGGAGCGGCAGCCACAGCACAGCCAGCAGCGATTACTAATCTTAACCTCTTTTTTGCTGTTGAAACCGGTCCAAATGTTATTTTGGGAGTTCAACAAAAGATTGCTGGTGAAGGCTTTTCGTTTAAGACTGAATACCATATCTTGGAAAACTAATCTCGCAGCCGGCACTCAGTCATTTGTTTTGAAGATTAACCGCTCTCAGGGTGAAAGAATTCGCCGAATTTACACTAGTGGATTTAATAATACCGAAAGTTCGAATACCGCATTTGATTGCGATAACCGAGCTCAAGCTAAGATTACTTCTTACACTACTTTGGATAGTAATAGAATTCAGCAGTTTGATATCACTTGCTCCCGCGATGAAGACTATATGCTTTTGAAGGAAAAAATTAAGAGCTCTGCCGTTTTGAACTCTAATGTGTATAAATATAACTGGTTCCACGTTGATTTCTGGGACCACAACCGCCCACTTTATGAAAAGAGAAGAAGTGGGATATGAAGTGTCGGGTCTGTCTTTGGACACTGAAAGGCAGTATGAATGGAGTGCGACTGGGGCATTATAATTGAATTATTATACTTATGCTATTCTTCAGAGGACTGTTGCTAAAGGAATTGAAAGTTTGATGAGTTAGAAAAAAGAATAATAAAAAAAAAGAAATTGTTTTTGTTTATATATACAAACAATGAAAACTCACCAGAGAAACTTAATCGCAGAAATCCGGACGGAGAATTTATAAATGTCAAAGTTGGATATGATAGTGATATTGAAACAAATCATTCAAAAATCTCTTTTGGTGAAGCAGTAGTAGGTCAATTAACACCAGTTTTTCAGGAAATCTTCCATCCATATACCATTAATACTAGGACAAAAACAGAAACAAAATCATCTGTGTCATTTTTGAATAATATGGCTGAATTACAAACTCAAGCGAATGCAACGGCGGATGCTAGATTGGTAAGTAAAAGGAGAATAAAATATAGAACTGGAACAGGTGTCCTCGCCCGCTTTACTGCTCTATGGACAACGGATGACACAAAAGATTACTATTCATTTATTGGAATAGGAAACGGGCTTGTTGATGGATTTTATTTTTACAAAGATAGAGCAGGAGTGAATATTGCACATTGTAAAGGAGGTGCCGGAGTTTATATTGACCAAGAAACTTGGGACGACCCATGCGATGAAACTTCGGCTATGCCCGAAGTAGTTTGGAGCACAGGAAATGTATTTCAAATTCAATTTCAGTATCTTGGGTTTGGTGCTATTAAGTTTTATATTGAAAATCCCATAACAGGATTATTTCAATTAGTTCATATGATTGACTATGCGAATGCTAATACTGGTGTAAGTCTGCGAAATACGACATTACCCTTTACAGCAGTAATGAAAAATGATGCAGCGACTGGAATACAAACTCTTAAAACAGCGAGTGCCAGTTTATTCATTGAGGGGTCAAATACTATTAATACTAGCATAACAAATTCAATTGAGGGTAGTGAAATCGCTCACACAACGGAAATGCCAATATTGAGTATAAGAAACAAAGCAAAATATGATAGTGGTGGTGCTGACTTGGACAATTATTCATTAGTATATCCATCATTGATAAGTATTAGTAATGAAGACGGAAAACAAATATAGTAAGAATGGTGTTGAATGGAACATTAACTGGAGCAGTGTATGCCGATGTAGATACGAAATATTCAATAGTTGATACCGACACAACAGCGACTGCTATCGCCAACGGAACAACAATTTTTAAAATTTATATTAATGCTAATTCGACACAACAAATAAATCTAAGAAATTATGATATTTATCTGTCTCCAAGTGATGTATTAACTTTTACTCAGAAATCACTTTCCACTACTAATAATGGTGGATATGTCAATATCATTGCTAATTTTATAGAAGACCAATAGATATTTGTTTCAGACTACGTCTTTAACACCGTCGCTTCGCGATAGTTCGCCCTACGGGCAGAATAACATCGTGAAAGGTAAAGTGAAAAAATGGGAAAAAAAAAACGATGTTTTATGAAAGCGCGTAGCGGGTGAATAAAATATCACAGATATTTTTTTACCGCATCTTTGTTATTAAAATAAGGTTGTTGAATTAAATATTCAAGGTATGGTTTGTCAATTTTAGCGACTCCTTCTATTTTCATTTTTTTAACTTACCATATTGAAGAAAAATATCAGTTTCGTGTTGTGCTATCTCTTCGCCAACACAAGTGGCTTCGCCACGTTGTGGCGCTTCGCTCACATTAGCATTTATTTCGGTAATTCCAGTCTCTTTTAAATCAGTTGTCTAGCTTTCGCTGTAAAAGGTGTGCTTGGTTCGTCGCCAGTTATTTTTTGTAATGGAGCAGTTGAAGGAAGAATGACTTCTACATTATCCGCCATATCATGGGGCTTGTATTGCTCATAGAAAGAAACAATGTCAGGTTTAGTCCATTTAATTGTTTGCTTTTTTATTTCGCTGTCAATGTTCCATTTTTCAATTTCATTCAAGTAGTCCTGTTTGGTGTTGAGTTCGCTCATCTTATATAAAGTAAATATCAATTTTTATTAAATATATTTTTTTACTTCACTTTTAATGTCTGTAAATTTCTCAAACCAAGGTTGCTTTTGAACCCATTCAAGATATGGCTTATCAATTAAAGCGATGTCTGAAACCTTCTTCCCGCGATATTTACCGAACGGAAAAATATCTTTTGGCTTACCTTCTCTACTTTTTTCAATTGCCTTAATTTCATCATCTATTATCTTTTGTACATCTCGTACTGAAAAGAATTCCTTATTCTTCTCAATTGAAAGTTGTTCAAATTTTTCACATAGTCCAGTGAGGGTGGTCATTCGTCTATATAGACTGGTAAAAAAAATTATGGAAAAAAATTAATTATTTATTATTAAATTTTAAGAGTTGGTTCGAAGCCGTGCGGAATACTATCATTATCTGTGTAGAATTCACGACCCGCCCACTTATTTTCATTAACCTTCTTTTTCAAATGAGTATTATGTAAAATACTGAAATATGGAATATTTTGTTGCTTACTATTTCTACTCATATGGATTTCTTCATTTGGAAATCTCTACAATTTTCAATACTTTCTCCATTATCCATTTTTTCATAAATTTCTGGGTTTAATTCTTTTGAGTTTAATCCTTTACCTCTTAAGCGATAATACCTTTTTTTAACTCCTTCATTTTCATAGCATTCAACGATATGAACTCCTTTGCTTTTGTGTTTTAAATCATTCTTGGTTAAGGAAGGTATTATTGCTTCATTAGTCGTAAATTCTAACATATACAATTTTGGAGCGACCCATATTCCTTTTATTATTTTACAACCATCTCCTAAATCATCTGTAATGCCTCCGAGAGATTTATCGCCGAGCCTTTTGATAAGTCTAGCAGAATTAACATGTAATATCAAACTATCGGTCTCAGTAATAAAAGTCTTTTTCTGCTTCTCTATTTGGATTGGCCTCTTTTATGTAATCATACATAATTCTTCTGCTGTATGCGAGTATAAATGCTCCATAGTGAGAAGGTTTCGTTATGCTATCTTCAAGCAGAACTTCATTTCTCGGAATTCCTGATACATGCCATAATTTTTTTCCGTCAGTGTTGGTGAATTCAACTATATCAGAAATGTAGTGTTTGTTCCAGAATTTCCAGTATCAGTCGTTAGTTGTTATATATTATGTTTTAGTCGGAATAGGTCGTTGTATCATTTTACCATATAACGAATTCATAAATGGTTTTGCTAATAGATATTGCGGTGTGCCTTTCTCGCTCGTTTCTTTAGCCTTAAACATTTCCAATATATTCCTTGAATACTGGTTCCGCTTCTTCCGAGTAATAGCCTTTATGGATTGTTATCTCATAGCCTTCTTTAATCATATCTTCAATATCTATAGAAGTAAGCCATTGGTTGTTCATATCTGCTAGGTTCCATTTTAACGAGCCCGTTCTATCTCGCTGACCAATCCTTGAATGGAGTAAGTTTTTAGGAGAGATATAATCAACATTGTAAATGCCAATATAAAGATCATTAATATTAAAAGGTGCTATCGCCTCTTTTATTTGTTCTACCATGAAGAGATTAAGCATCGCAGTCGGATAAAGTGATACAACATCCGCATCAATTAAATAATCAGTCGGTTCGTCGAACGAGATTTTTCCATTTATGTAATCAGTATATTGATTTGAAATAAATCTCTTTTTACTCGGGTATGTCCGTGCTCCGATTACTGCTTTTCTAAAGGCTTTTTCTTGTTCAATTGTTGGAAGTCTTACATCGTGCTTTCCGTCAATCATTTTTTTCCAAATATTGAAAGCGAGCTTGAAGTTGAAATATACGAAGTTAAATTAACTGAATGTTTTTCAAATATCTCTGTGTTTAATTTGTCGTAGAATTCTTTTAATCCCATAGCATCGCACTTTAGATATTCAAGACATTTATTTCTTAATTCGTCGCTCATCGTTTCCCATGTCGTAGCCTCGTCGTGATTAAAGTCTCCTTTTAATGTATCGCACTTCATATTTTCTAAGTTATTCTTTAAGGTTCCTTGAGCGTGCTTGCACATATCCCACATTTTAATATTTTCAAACTCCAGAGAGATAATTGACCCGTTATTTATTTTTGACGACTTCGGTTTTATTCCTCTTCTAATCAGTTCTTGTAAAATGAGGTAGTGGTCGAAGTTGGCCACATTAAACCCATTTACATAAAGAATTGGTTCTTCATTTTCTTTTCTTCTTCCCTTTCTTACTCCTCCTGCCTTTTTCGTCTGTGTTTGTTTTTGTGTCTTCTCCCATTCTTCCTTTAATTTTCTTCCTCTTTCTAGAATTAAATCAAGAAATTTAGAAATACAATCTTTACCAGCATAATATTTAAATCTCTCTTTTCCTTGTGTATATCCTACGATATAGCAATCGTGAATATCGAAGCCAGAAGCGATCAATTTGTTTCTCCAAGTTTCGAGGTCATAATGAAAATTTTCATTTTTATTATTATATTTTTCTGGGTGGAAATTAGTAAATAAATGTCGCTGTCCGTTCTTTAGAATTCTTTTCGGATTGCAAGTGTGCTTATCATAATATTCATACAAACAGTTTTCACATTTGTTTTTATATCTTTTGATTAATCCGAAATAATGATTATTATCTAAGTAAATCATAATGTCTGCTTCTTCTTCGATATTATTCGTGTTTATGGTTTCTTTTGTATAAGCATTCGTAATTTCGTATGTCTTATTTTCTTTTATGTATTTATTAAGGATTTGTATGGCAAAAGAGAATGGAATAGGACACTCTTTAGAAAGATTAAATTGCTCTCTTATGTCATTACACCTTTTTCTGTTAATAATTGGAATATTAAGAATATCTTTACAAAGGAAGAATAAGCAGTTATTATTTTTGCTGGCGGGAGAAATTAATATACTTTCTTCTGCTTTTGTTTTTTACATGTTTTCTTTCCTTCGTAGCATCCTCCCCCGCTTTCTTGAAATATTACAACTTTAGCATAGTCAATAATTCTGTCATAGCCAGAACCGGAAGCCTGAATATTATCTATGTTAAATTCATTTAACATTTCAATGAAAGCATCATTATCCTTTATTTGGAAAGAATTCAAAAGATTTCTTTTTAAAATATCTATTAAATTCTTTTGATTCCGTTATATATGAAACATTGACATCCGCATTTCTCGTCATCCCTTTTCTTTTCGCATCTAACAATATAGGGAGTAATACTTCGCGCTCTAATTTGTCCGTATCGTAAAAATTTATATCTAACCCCGCTCGTTCATATGTGACTACTATAGGTACCACTATAGGACACTTATCTTTATATTCATGTATATATTAGCTCATTTCCCCATATTTGGCTCTCCTATTAATCAACAAAAACGAACAAAACTAGAAAATCACACTTATTCGCAAACTATTAATACTAAGCTTCCTTATCCCCCTTTTCTTATTTTTTCGTGGTGTCCTGAGCCCCCTTATCTTTTTCCAAAAGTAAAAAAGCTCAAATAAAGGAAATTGAGGATAGTAATTCATCAAAGCCAAAGGATACTTTTCCATTTGGTAAATATCGCGGGAAGAAAATTCAAGATGTAGCGGTTATTGATAAGCCATATTTGGAATGGGTTATCCGTCAGCCGTGGTTTGATAAATTTACGGACATTAAAAGTGAAAGTAAAAAAATATTTGTAATAGAAAATAATACAATAATATATATCAATGACTGACCCGAGTACCAAACAGGACTACTTAAATGAAATTGAAAAATGGAACCTTGATGGCGATGTCAAAAAGCCAACAATTAAATGGACTAAACCTGACATTGTATCTTTCTATGAGCAATACAAGCCGAGGGACGACAATGTAGAAGTAGTTAAAGCATATTACAAAAAATAATGGACGAGGAACCAAGCACACCTTTTAAGGAGACTGATTTAAAAGAGACTGCAATTACCGAGATAGCACAAAATGAAACCAATATTTTTCTTCAATATGGTAAGTATAAAAAAATGAAAATTGAAGATGTCGCTAAGATTGATAAACCATACCTTGAATATTTAATTCAACCTTATTTTAATAACAAAGATGTGGTAAAAAAATATCTCTGATGATACATCACATTCCGTTTTTTTTTCTTTATTGATTTTCTATAAAATTAGCAATAATATTGACATTTCCACCATTATTAGTAGTGGAAACTGATTTCTGTGTAAAAGTTAATACATCACTTGGAGACAGATAAATATCATAATTTCTTAGATTTATTTGTTGTGTCGAATTAGCATTAATATAAATTTTAAAAATTGTTGTTCCGTTGGCGATAGCAGTCGCTGTTGTGCCGGTATCAACTATTGAATATTTCGTATCTACATCGGCATACACTGCTCCAGTTAATGTTCCATTCAACACCATTCTTACTATATTTGTTTTCCGTCTTCATTACTAATACTTATCAATGATGGATATACTAATCAATAATTGTCCAAGTCAGCACCACCACTATCATATTTGCCTTATTTCTTATACTCAATATTGGTATTTCCGTTGTGTGAGCAACTTCACTACCCTCAATTTGAATTTGTTATGCTAGTATTAATAGTATTTGACCCCTCAATGAATAAACTGGCACTCACTGCTTTAAGAGTTTGTATTCCAGTCGCTGCATCATTTCTCATTACTGCTGTAAAAGGTAATGTCGTATTTCGCAGGCTTACACCAGTATTAGCATTCGCATAGTCAATCATATGAACTAATTGAAATAATCCTGTTATGGGATTTTCAATATAAAACTTAATAATACCAAACCCAAGATACTGAAATTGAATTTGAAATAAATTTCCTTTACTCCAGTCTAAGTCTGGCATAGCCGAAGTTCCATCGCACGGGTCATCCCAGTCTGCTTGGTCAATATAAACTGCGGCACCTCCTTTACAATGTGCAATACTCATTCCTACCATATTTTTGTAGAAGTAAAATCCATCGACGAGTTCATTTCCTATTCCAATAAATGAATAGTAATCTTTAGTGTTCATCCGTTGTCCATAGAGCAGTAAAGCGGGCGAGGACACCCGTTCCAGTTCTATATTTTATTCTCCTTTTACTTACCATTCTAGCATCCGCTGTTGCTTCAGCGGTTGTTTGTAATTCAGCCATATTATTCAAAAAGGACACAGATGATTTTGTTTCTGTTTTTGTCCATATCCTAGTGTTAATGGTATATGGAAAGATTTCCTGTAAAACTGGTGTTAATTGACCTACTACTGCTTCGCCAAAAGCGGTTTTTGAATTATTTGTTTCAATATCACAATCATATCCAACTTTGACATTTATAAATTCTCCGTCCGGATTTTCTGCGATTAAGTTTCTCTGGTGAGTTTTCATTGATATTTTAGCATTGCGATTCGTGCTCCGCACTCTCTCTTAGTCTAAAACATCGTTTTTTATTGTGAAAAAAAAATAATGAATCTATTAAAATTTTCTTTTTTTGTTTTCACGATGTTTATGGAAGGGGCTGTGCCCCTTTCCAAACCCGCGGGGGTATGGTAGGGGGTGGAACCCCCTCCAAGCGAATGAAAGCGATGCTCATAAATATCAACTCATCAAAATTTCAACTCCCTTAACAAGCACACTACGTTGAAGAATGGCGAATGTGTAATGGTTAAGATTAGTTATGACAACACCACTCGCATTATCACTTGTAGTTGAAACAAATTCATATCGCCTCTCAGTGTCTAGGCTCAAACCGCTCACCTCATAGCCGTCTGTGTCCTTATTGCACAGCGGGCGGTTATTGTCCCAAGTCTCTACGTGGAACCAGTTGTAATGATAGACATCGCTGTTTAGGATAGTACTTCCCTTCAACTTATTCAAAATCATATAGTCTTCATTCTCAGAAGTGTCAATGTCAAATTGTTGAAGGCGGGTCCCGTCAAGTGTTTTATAATAAGAAATAATTTTAGCATCCGCCCTGTTGTCATTATCAAAAGAAGTATTAGCACTCTCAGTGAAATGAAAGGCAGAAGTATAAATACGACGAATTCTTTCATCCTGCGAGCGGTTCATCTTAATAACATAGTTCTGTTGGTTTGTTTGAAGACTTTGCTTGCAAGCGATAGGATACTCAATCTTAAATGGAAAGCCTTCACCCGCAATCGTTTGCTGGACACCGAGGATGACATTTGGGTCAGTCTTAACAGCAAGGAATAGATTTAGGTTAGATACGATAGCACCAGCGGTAGTAGCGGCAGCACCAGTGGAAATAGAACTCGCATCAGTGCCATAGAATGAAGAGCGGTTGGTTTCAGCCCACACAATCCGCATATCCAAAATTTCATTAAATCCAATAGTCTTATCCAGTTCAAAAATAGTGCCAAACAGCATACCCAAAGGAAACTTAAAATTAATAACAGGGGTGGCGCCATTGGCAGTTCCACCTTCAAAATACTTAGCCTCCTCAAAAGGAACATTAACCAAACTATAATCCCCCGCAGTGCTATCGGCGAGAGCGGTATCATCATGACGGCGGGCATTAACAAGAGGCATTTTGTAGTATGTTTGAACTGCAGTAATAAGACCAGCCAAATCTGCTGCAGCAGTAATTGTTGCTCTATTTGCTCTAGTTCCAATTTCAACTTTTCCAGCATTACACTTTTGAAGCATGGCACCGCTACCCACACCAGCACCATGATTTTCAAGTGCCATAAATTTTTCATATTTAATTTCAGGTTTCCAAACCATCTTAGTGTAATTGCCAACGTGTTGAAGATTATACAAATACTGCCCGCTTCGGCTTCGCAATTCAATAGTTTTAATCATAGACAGACAATCCATATAGATACGATTGTAGCGACCACCAGCACCTGGAGCAGACGGAGTGTAAGTAAATCGCAACACACTCCTCGCAAGGTTCAAAGGACGAGTAGGAATTTCAAAGGTGTTTTCCATACCACCAGCAGTAGTAAGTGCGACAGGTTGCGAGCCTTCACGACTGGTAAGTTTAGTTAATTCATACTTACCAGTGAGCAGTTCCTTAGTCTGATGGACTAGTTCTCCTCCGTATTGGACAGGCATTTTTTGTTTTTGTTTTTGAAGTAGTGTAAATTAACTAGTTCACCAGAATATATAAAATAGAAAAAAATAAAATATTTCTAAATTAATCTACCTCGCCTTTAACAAATTGAAAAATGAATTAAATAAATTAAAAAAATTAGTTTCACGATAAACTAATAAAGTCATAACGACTCCCAACCCATTAAGATTATTGCTTGGTCGTTTTCGTCCGTCAAGTAAAACCTGAATAAATTATTTGAACTTGCTGATAATGTTTTTCCGTATTCACAACCTGAGCCGTCATAGATAACAGACCCGAAAGGAATTCCGTTGGCAGTGTATATTTCTTGTAGCACGTGATTATCTCCTTCATTTACCAAATCCGATTGAAGATACAAATTTTTTCACCAGTTAGAATAATTACATTTGGCGATTTAATAAAATTATTGGCGAAGAAATATGTTGAGTTTCTATCAAACCCCATAACCTCGTGAATACGGGTATCATCTTCAAATATAAATCGCGGTTGAATTCCTTTATTCTCTGACACACTGAATGTTAATTTGCCATCTTCTGGGTCTATGTTGATATTATTACTGGATACCACATAAGTATAATTATTTGGGCTGTCTGCGGTTAGCACCTCCGCCAGTTTATTTTTTAAGTTGTTCATTGTGTAGTTGCCCTCAGGTATCGTAATTAAAGCCTCATACCCGTCTTCGGATAATGTAAAAGTATTATATGGTGAAGCCACAGAGTAATACGACTTCGAAACATAAATATGAAGAATTTTACAATGTGTGGGATTGTCTAGCACCTTCATATTGACTTCGTGTGTAAAGTCGCTGTCCGTGCCCTGTTATCCTATTTTTACTATTTATGTAATAGATACTACTTGACCTACCCCCTTTATACTCCATCGTATATTATGCGAATAATTTTTTAGATGAATGTATTAAATCCCTCACATCTCCGTAGCAATTCTGTGCTTTTAATTTTCCACTTCTTCTTCTTTTAAGTCTGTGTAGCCACTGGCGAATTTAAATCGCACTCCTTTCGCCCGCTCCATTAAAAAACGCATACAAACCATCCACACGTATCGCTTGTATCAGATTGTTGTTTTACTTGATTAACCTTCATTAATAAATAACTATCTGGATTACTTCGGTCAATTAGCCGTTCCATTTGTTGTTGAAAGTTTTCTGTTGGCTCGTAAAGTGCTAATGGGTCATACACTTCAACACTCCTGTGTTTATCTAGACTCATCCATACTGCCATCCAGTGCTGTCCTTTTTCATTGCTCGGGTCGGTATTCATAACAAATCCGTATCGCTTTCTGCTTCCGGGCTTCAACTTGTAGATTTCATCACTGGCTATTGCTCCAAGATACCATCCATATTTTTTCATTATGTCATCTATTTCATTAGTCATTAGTCCACGACCCTCGCTCTGCTGTTGCTCGTCTGTCTGTGGTTGCTCTGGCTGTGGCTGGCTGTGGCACCTCTGGCTGTGGCACCTCTGGCTGTGGCACCTCTGGCTGTGGCTCCGCAGAACTTGTGCTCGGGGGTGGTGCTACATCCGTCGGTTGTGTCTCCGCTGGTTGTGTATTTGTCATTTCAAATATAAGTTGTTTAGCATCTGTAGAAGTTTCAAAACGTGGTGGGTCTATTGGCGATAGAGTGCTATTTACAGGAGTTTTTTTTTCTTCATTCTTTTTGCTTTTATTTTTAGCAATCATTTTTGTTGTAAATTGATCTAGTTTATTCCATCCATCTTTTGCCGATGATATGTTTTCAGTGATTTTTTGTGTGTATAACCATCTCTTTAAACTAGTGGCGTAGTCGTTTGAACCTTTGTTTTTTATGATAGGGATATTAATGCCTGCTTTTTGAAGGTGGCTTATTGTTACATGATTTTTCATTTTTTTAGTATTACGGCGATTTAATCTAATTTTCTCAGAGAACATTTCATCAATACTTCTTTGTCTCTTTTCTTCTTCCAAATCTTTTTCTTGTTTATTTACTTTGTCAGTTATATCAGTTATTTTTGGGGAAGATGTTGTTGTGGTTTTCTTAGGTTTATTTATCGTTGAAGGGGGATTCGGTTTCGCTATAATTGGTGGTGCGACTTGTGCCGTCAATAATCCCTGTCTATGTAGTCGTTCAGCATTTAGTTCCTGAATAAGTCGTTGTTCCTTCTTCTGTTCCCTATCCTTTTCTTCCTGTCTTTCCTTAATATCCGCCAGTTGTTTTTTATGTTCCCTATCCATTATTTCTTTTAGTTCCTTAGTATCGGCTTGGATTTTTCTTTCTAACCTTTTCTTTTCCTCTTCAGCATCAGCCTGTGCTATCTTATCTTTTTTCTCTATAGCCTCAATGCCCTCATACTTTTCCTTTCTGAGTTTGTCTAAGTGATCATTAATGGCTGTTCTTGTATTTTTTTCAATCTCTGACAGGCTCTGGACTTTTCTTAAGTCTTCCTTCTTTGCTTTTTTCTTTGCTTTTGGTCTGCTTAAGTATTTCATAAAAAGTTTAACAATTTGAAGTGTGCTCATATCATTTGTTTTCTTACCGAAATTAAGATAATATTTTTTACCCTTCTGGATAATATACGGCCTCCCGCTTTTATTTCTATGAACCCGCGGTGGTCTTAATTTCTGTTTCTTTGCTTTCTTGACGACCATTTTACATTAACAAAAAAAATATTTCCACATAATGTCAAACAAAATATCATTAAAACTTAAGTGCCCCTCGTCCTCTCTGCTTACCATAACCAAGTTTTGAAGCGGTGGCCTGGACCCAGCATAAGGAACTCCAATACTGCTTAAGGCTCCCGCAGTCCTAGAGATTACTTTGTTATCACGAAGGAATTTATAACTGCCAATGCGGTTTTCCCGACCTCAGTTAATTTTTCCACCAGCCTGTCCTTTGCCACCCTGCTTCTTCTTACGACCAGTCTTCTTTTTACCTCCTGCCATTGTGCTTGAGTTAATTGTTCGTTTGCAAATTGTTGGAATGACTTCAACACGAGTTGTTTTTACTACCATAAATGATAGCTAGATATATAATACAGAAAAAATAATTATTTTGATATTTTATTTTAGTTTTTGGAGATTGTAAATCTCTAATAGCCTAGCGCATGCGATAGGCAAAAATTTTTCTTAACTCGTCATCAACACTTGAAACATATAAAAGTTAAATCGTTCCTTTGTAGCCTCTTGATACTTTTCCAGAAAGTAATCAAAGTCAAAAGATAGGTCTAAGTGTGTTTATACACGAGTTCCATTTTGTCCTGAGACTGACCCGGAAAGATGAATAAAAAGTCTAATTGTTTTATGGCTTCTGGCCGTAGGTCATTCAGATACTGGCTTGACATAATCACCTTACTTTTATAGTGTCTGTTCTTTTTTAACAAATCGCTCACGGACTTATCTCTTAATCCACTTCCTAAATAATCCAAAACAGAAACAACCTCTGGCGAAATATACTTGCTCGGTCTTTCTTTTGGTGCCTCCGCGGCGCTCTGTTTCTTTTCTTTTCCGAAATAAAGAAATTGTGGTTTCTCCATCGGTTCTTTATCATCCTGTTTAATTTCACCTTCTTGTTCTTCGTCTGGTTTGTTAAGTTTTTCTAACTCATAATCAATGACATTCACCCAATCTGATTTAAGAAAGGTATATATTGCCATTGGGTTTCCCCTGTTCTTGAAGTGCCTTACCATGGCTTTATAAATGTAGTCCTTGTGTATTGTTGGAGCGATAATGACAATACGGGTTTTTCTGTCTGTCGTCCGTTTCAGTATTTCAAAGAGTGCTGTCGTTTTCCCGCTCTTCTTACGGGCAAGCAGAATATATTTGCATACGGCTCGTTAAATAATTTATAACCTTTTGCTTTTTATTTCCGTCACCCTCTTGTTTTACTGGCTTCACCTTGATGCTATTAATCTTCTCCATCGTATATTCTAAGCCAAAAATTCGTTGCGGATAAATCCGCAATAATCTGGGTAGGTTTCACCTACCCTAAGAATTCCAAACACACAACAATTCTTCCCGCTAAATTTCCTGTATCAATATTTCCGCTGTCAGTTTCAAAGACTTTAAATGTATATTGTCCGTCTGACCATCCAACGACACCTAAATTATAACTGAGGTTTGAAATGTTTGTTATATTACTATCTGCAAATGTGCCAATAATTCCAATTCTGTCCATATGAAGAATTCTGGTTTTTGTCTCTGATTTGTCGTTCAAGCAGTGAATAAATTTTACATTCATTCTGGTTGGTGTGAATGACATTTGAATATTTTTATTAAATGTTTTGCTTCCCACAAAATCATTGGTTAGAAAAATAATCAGCTGATATTTATAGTCAGTAGCCATGATTATATTACTGATGATAAACCTTTTAATAACAAAAATATTTTCGCGGACTTCCGACTTTTACTCGCGATACTCAGAAAAAAAGAATGAAAGTTGTCTTTATTGTATTAAAAAAGGAATAGAAGCAAAATTTAAATGTGTGTATAAGCCGATGAGTGATTGGTGTGTTAGTTTTGATGAAGCCATTCCTTTAATTTGCTCAAATGTTGCTTCTTGGTATAAAACAGCACTATATGAATGCTCATTTCTTTGAACTATAAAGTGATGGAAGGCAAACTCCTATGAGTAAAGTCGAAATTCCGACATAAGTGTTACCAACCTCACAAGGTAAGTTCTTTTCAGATAGCCTCACGATACAAAGGGTTATAATGGCAATAATGATACCCATTTGAAACAGATACTTAATGAGTCGGCTGTCGGTCGGTCTGTTTTTTATACAACAACAATTCCAGTTATCTTCCAATTCGTGCTCTACTTTTTTTTCCTCAGTCTTTAGTTCTACTTCAAGAACACGAGACTTTAATTCGGGAGTTAGTTCGCCATCCATATCCATAATAGGCGGGGGTCTGTGAAGTCTAGTTGTATTATTGTTGGACATTAGGGAAAACGACTGCTCTGATTTCTGCTAATTGGTTTGCTTGGTCTTGTAATATATTAAGTAAAGTTTTATTTTCTTTTTCTAAATTATCGATTGTATCAATAGATGTAGCTACCTTTTCCGCCATGTGTTGAAAAGCACTTACCAATATTGGTATAAAACTTGTATATGTTATGCCTTCAAGATTTCCATTTCCATCATCTGCTTTCATTCCACTTTCAGATACAATTTCAGGAAATATTTTTTTAACTTCATCAGCAATAAATCCGTGGTTCTTTTGTTCTTTCTTTTCGTCTGCTTTCAAATAATATGAACAACAATTTATTTTCATTAGTTTCTCACAACAATCCCCGCAGTCTAATGTTTTAATACTGATTTTAGCCTCCTGTCTGATGAGTTTGTCCATGCTCCGTTAAGAGGAACATAATTATAACAGCCAGACGGCTCACCTGAAGAGTTTGAAGTAGTCCAATCATGTAGAATTCCCTGAGATGAGCAGATTGTGACATAATTTGAACATCCTCCTGATTTCATATATATTTGTGGGTCGTAAGTAGAACTTGGTATTTGTCTTATTGTTAAAGAACCGCTGGATGTTGTTGGAAGAGTTAATGTTGAAGAAAAACTTATAGCACTCTGAGCATAGATAACTCCACTTCCCCTCGCATAGAAATTTAAGTCTTGATTGGTATTGCTTCCCGTAGCATATATTGAATTATAACCAAAACCAACTCCCTGTGTCCCGTTGCTGTGTCTGAATTCAACACCGGCAGAAGATGCTCCAAGATTGGCTGTGACATCTAATCCGACTGGTGTAGCATGAGACTCACTTCTTGCTTCTCCTCTTATATCTGCCGTACTATTAACAACAGATATGCCTGCATTTGCGGTTATTGCCCCCGTATTGCTTATGTTCATCGCCTCGCTAAATGCTATGACTCCTCCAAGTGATACTCCGGATTTGTAGTTAAAAGCAAGTTTATCACTCATTTTGTATGACGGAGCTCCGTCATATTTGAAAGTTTGAGCCCTGGTCACTTGATTTCCAGCCGCTACCCTCCCAATAACTATCAAAACTTAAAGCAATATTGTCCTGACTATAATTCAATAATTTGAATTTGGGATAAACTGATGTATGAACAAATGCTTGAATATGTGGCCCATTCGCATTTCCTTCTGTTCCATATAATTCTAAGCCACCAGTTGCTCCTACTCCTTTCGTTGTTCTGCCTATGATTATCGGTTTGCCTAGTGCTGTTGTTATTTTATCCGTCGTTGTTAATGTGGTTGTTGATATTCCCGCATTCGCGGTTATTAATCCTGTTGTAGTGAGTGCTCCATTAATATTAACAAATCTCTGGTTAAAAAATCACCACCGATGAGAGGTGTGCTGGTTCCCGAAATATCAATAAAAAGTTGATAACTTGATGTATTATTTAATCCCGCACTATAACCAAGATATACACAATATGAAGCGGTCCCGCTAGAACTGGATGCGGTATCCTTTCCTATTGCCGTATTATGACTTCCTGTCGTATTACTACTTAATGCGTAAGCTCCGATTGCTGTATTGCGGTTTCCTAATGTATTATTGACCCCTGCCACTGCTCCTATGAAAGTATGTTCTTCTGCGGTCGTGGAAAGTTTTCCAGCCGTATAACCAACAAAAAGATTGTAAAACCATGATCTATTAATACCTGTTTGGTATCCTATATAAAGATTGGTAGTTGTATCAGTGCTACTAATTCTATTAGTTCCTAATGTTAATGAGTTTAATCTTGCTAATCCTGATGTCGTTAATGTGGTCGTAGTTATCCCAGCATTTGCTTTAATTTCATTACTAAATGTCTTCGTCCCTGCTATGGTCTGGTCAGTTGTTAGTTTCACATTTTGTAAGTCTAATGTATCTACATAACTTTTGTTTACCCCGTCCGTTGCTAATGTAGGAGTTGCCAAGTTTGTAATTTTGTTGCTGTTTAAACTTAATGTTGAACCTGATGCGGACGCGATTACATTATTGCCTGAATATAACTCTACATACGAACCAGTTATTTGTATCGGATACCAAGTCGCTGTTGCTGTTTTTTGTGCTGCAATCATTCCTATTTTTGTATCAAAGGCTATGCCGATACCATCAAAAGAAGTAGGATTGGATGAACCACTTACTTCTAAAGTTGATGAAAATTTTTTATTTCCTCCGATAGTTTGGTCTCCTGTTAGTTTAACCGCCGAAGTATCAAGAACAGAAACATCCACACTATCAACCAAATTAACATTTGTTATACTTTTGTTTCCCATATTTAGCCCTCCCGTCATACTGGCAGTGCAGTCTAATCTCAGAAAAGGTGATGTTGTGTTTCTCCATTGTCCAGTGCTATAAATAAGCAACTGATTGTCTGATGGTGTGCCTATTATTGATACATCACTTAAAGCATCTATTGATTTATTACCTAGCCGTGTATCAAAGTCTGTATTAGCTCTTGCGGTGGTGTAATATAAATTTGTTCCCTCTTTTAAGTCTGCGGTTGTTTTAGCTGTGAGCCGTGTATCAAAGTCTGTATTAGCTCTCGCGGTTGTGTAATATAAATTTGTTCCCTCTTTTAAGTCTGCGGTTGTTTTAGCTGTGAGCCGTGTATCAAAGTCTGTATTAGCTCTTGCGGTGGTGTAATATAAATTTGTTTCCTCTTTTAAGTCTGCGGTTGTTTTAGCTGTGAGCCGTGTGTCAAAGTCTGTATTTGCTCTCGCTGTCGTATAATATAAATTTGTTCCCTCTTTTAAGTCGGCGGTTGATTTAGCTGTGAGCCGTGTGTCAAAGTCTGTATTTGCTCTTGCGGTGGTGTAATATAAATTTGTTCCTTCTTTTAAGTCCGCTGTTGATTTTGCTGTGAGCCGTGTGTCAAAGTCTGTATTTGCTCTCGCTGTCGTATAATATAAATTTGTCACCTCTTTTAAGTCGGCGGTTGTTTTATTAGAAAATCTTGTGTCAAACCTTCCATCAGTATAGTATAGATTTTTTCCCTCTATGATGTCTGATGTTGATTTAGTTGTAAGCCTCGCATCAAATCGTCCATCAGTGTAATATAAATTACTACCTTCTTTTATGTCAGTTGTTGATTTTAAAGCGAGACGTGTGTCAAAGCGGTTATCAGTCCAATAATAATTAAGTCCTTCTTTTAGGTCAGTTGTTGATTTTAAAGCGAGCCGACCATCAAAGCGGTTATCAGTCCAATAATAATTAAGATCTTCTTTTAGGTCAGTTGTTGATTTTAAAGCCAGTCGTGTATCAAATCGGCCGTCAGTATAATAAAGATTTATCGGTTCGGCATCTTCTGGCACTCTGTCTGTATTAGGCCCAACTATGTTTGTGTTCGTTAAGTCTAAGTTTGCGATTGATAGGCTGTCTGTGGCGATTTCGTTCAAGCAGAGTAATGATTTATATTGCGACATATTATATATAAAATAAATATTTTATTTCATTTTTGTTAAATTATAGTAACAAAGATTAAAAGCATATCTAAATTATGCCGTCAAAGGAAGCATCAAAGGAAAATTGGAAGAAGGCTGTTCAAGCAAACAGAGAAAATGCCGAACGGCGAAAGGACGAAGGGGGAACTGAAAGATAAGACCATAGATGAAATAATTGAAAGTGATGCTGAGTTAGGTGTTGCCAAAGAAATACTGGCAAAACCACAAATCGTAGAAGACGAGAGCGAAAGCGATAGCGAAATCGATATGTCTGAGGCTATTGCAAATCATATGCTTAGAAAGATAAAAAAGAATGCTAAAAAGCCTAAGAAGAAAACCGCAAAGAAAGCACCACCACCCAAGAAGCAAGAGAATGAAAGTGAAGAAGAAGAAGAAAGTGAGAGTGAAGAAAGCGAAGATTATGAAACAACAGGAGGAAAACAGCGAGGCACCAAAAAACGAAGTGAAAATATATCAGTCAATGTTCATAACAATACACCAAAGAGTAAAGAAAAAGTAAGGAAGCAGAAAAGATATTTTTGAAATTCTAAAATATCAATGGACAACAAACATACAACTGCTAATATTAATCAACAAAATCCTGACTCAGACAAAACGGATGAGCAACAAAAAAAAGATACAGCACAGGAAATATTTCGGCAGACAAAACCGAACAAGGGGCACAACAATATGGGCAGATAAAGTTCTAGATATGGTAAAAATTGATTTAATGGATATGACAAAAGTCGCAACAAAAAATAAAAATTATAATTTTGCTTTGATTTGGATTGATATTCATAGTCGGTATGCTTATGCCGTCCCGTTAAAAAATAAGTTTTCAACTACGGTCTTAGAAGCACTCAAAAAACTACCAAAGCCCAAGGCATTTATCTCAGACAGCGGTGGTGAATTTAAGGGAGCGGTTGGAGAATGGATTGGTAATAATCGTATTAATCATTTTAAGGTTGAAGTGGGAGATCATAATTCATTAGGTATTGTTGATAGATTTGTAAGAACTCTACGAGAACAACTCCATATTATATGGTCTTATAATGGCAACTTTGATTGGATAAATTACATTGAAGATGTTGTTTATTATTACAACAAAAAGAAGCACTCAACTATTAAGGCCTCACCACTTGAAGTTATAATGGCACTGATACTAACAAGCAAGAACATTATGTAGATAAGAATTTATTTGATTTCAAAGAAGGAGACAAGGTAAGAAAACTTAACAAAAAGCACATATTAGAAAAGGGCGATAAGACTTGGAGCAAACAAATATATAAAGTAAAAGGCCGTAGGGGCTACCGGATTATATTAACAAATGATGAAGTCGTGCCACCAAGGCAATTATTAAAGACCGAGGCAGACGAAGAAGACGACAACACAAAAGACGAACCGGATATTAATAAAGAATTAAAAAAATTAACAAAAGAAAAACAAACAAAGCATTTACTGAAACGTGAAAACTTGGATGAGTCCAACATTCGCACAGGGACAAGAGTCAGAAAGAAAAAAGAAATTTTGGATGTGTAGCCTTTATTTCTTCTGTGTGTCCTTTTCTGGAGGAGGATTTATCACAACAAACTTAGAATACCTAGGTGCTAGCCTTTGATGTAATAGGCCTTTAATGCTTTGAATGAACGAAAAACACGTATAACACCTGCTCCTTCATAAGCAACATATGGTATTTCGTCATCCCCTCCCGTAATCATAAAGACAGCCTCCTTACTTCCTTCTTTTTTCTCTTCATAGATAGCATCTGGCTTATCCATATCACTGTTAAAGATAACATACACCTTTCCCTCGTGCTCCTTTGGCTTTGTTTGACTTTCAGCTTTCTTGTTTCCAAAAGCTGAAAGGGGGCTAGAAGCATTTCCTACTTTTCCCTCCGCCTGAGCTTGCTTGTCCTCGTGTTTGTCGTCTTGGGGCGGTTCAGTGGCTGGTGCTACGGCAAGGGTTGGCTCGCCGGCTGTAGCAGGGGCTGACTCGGAGGTCTCGGCTTCGGTGGCGGTGGTCTTCTTCTTCGGGGGCATCACCTACCCACACATCAAAAAAGCACAAAAAACACATGTGGGACGATAGCTGTTCTAATCATTTGTATGTCTATCATGTGCTTTTTTACAATAAAAATAATTATATTGTCTTATGTGAGTGTGTACCGAGTTGCTTGAGGAGAGGTGTGCGGGTAGGCAGGCACCACACAACACAAACAAGACAATTATACATTATTATTATTTTCTAATCTTTTTTGATAAGTATTCCATTCGATTAATACATCGTCAAAAGATTTACCTCCTTGCTCTATAAGGTCTCCAGCATACATTTCTTCTTTCAACGATAATGGTTGTTTTTTTGCTAATAACCAGCTATCCAACAATTTTAGTTCTTTTTTCTTTTTCTCCTCATCTCTCTTTCGCTTTCGTTTCAATTTTATTAATCTCCTCCTTTCTTTTATTATTTTCTTCTATATAAGCAAGTCTTCTATGTATGGCTTTTTCCCGTTTTTCATTTTTATCTAACTCATTTTTTAAGTTAGCTATTTTATCCCTCAGTGATTCATTTTTGTTTTCAATAGTTATCTTGTCTCTACTAACATTCCATTCTGGTTTGTCAGAATAGAATTCATCCCAATCCTTTCCATCCTCTCTTTCACTTTCTTCGTATTCACTTTCACTCATTTGTGTGTTTTAACAAAATAGTCCAACACAAGAACACAAAAAAAGCGATTTTCTGTGCGGTGCGTGAGCGGTTTCTTCTTCCTTATATTTGTGGTTTGATATTTTATTTTTCCTTTTTCATTGGTTGTTCCTACTTCACCTTTTTTCCAGATGTTCTCTCAAGTTGGATGTGTATATTTTTATGAGTGTGATTGTTACGAAATTGTTGTTCACATAGATGAATAGGAAGGGTGCTCACACTCGGTTTTCTGTGTCGTGGGTTCAATTCCCACTCGATTAGATGGTGTGCTTCGTCCTTTTAAAAAAAAAATTCTATTACCTTTTTACTTTTGCCTTTAAAATCCACAAGGCAGTGTGGAGATATGGTTCTCTTTAATAGGCTGTATTACTCTTTTTGTGTAAGTAAATGAGAATATCTTTTTCAAATGTTCGGAGGTAATCGTTTTGTCTTTTTTGTTCCTCGTAATTTTGCTGGTTGTGTATTCCTACATTTCCATTCTCAGCCACATTCTTTGCTATGTGCTTTTCTCCTTCTGTCTCCAATAATGCTTCTAATTCCTCATATGCTTTCTTGATCGTTCTTCGTCCTTTATTCCAAGACCATTACTTATCACACTAAACATATTTACCAAGTTCAGTTTCCTGCAAGTGTCGTAGTTCATAGAAAAGCCTTTCAGTTTCATTTTTGTTGTGCCGTCGTTTAGTATGTAGCCGTAGGACTTAGGCCCCGAGCCCACAAATGTAGTTATCTTTCTGCTTACTTTTGTCTTTTTGTCTATTAGTTCGTCTGTCCATTGTCCTAATAAGTCACCCGTCGGCATTGCTGTCTGTCCTTGTTTTTCATCAACTGAATATATTATGCTGTCTGTCGTGATATAATACCCTGTCTCCCAATCTATCCATCATATCGTACAATCTTATTTGTGCGTGTGCTGTTGTGAATAAAGCCACACATATGTTTGTGTTGTAAGGGTCTGACACTTTTTCGGGGTGTAGATTGTAGGATAGTTCAAGGCATTCTTTATCTCTCATATTGATTGAGATTTCGTTTATGTCTTTGTCATTTAGTATTTTGTATAATTCTGCCTCACTCCTGAAGATTGTCGTCTGTGTCTTGTTGCTTTGTTGTCCAAACTTACCCCACAGAGAATTCAGACATAGCTTTGCGACTGCCCTCCTTCCTTCATTCTTTTCTATTTTGCTTTTGTCCAACTTAATACCCATCTTTTCCTCATAGTCCTTTATGTAATTGTCTTTTTGTTCCTCCGTTTCCACATTTGACGGGTAGTCACTTGCCTCTTGCTTTACTTGTAGAAAGGTTTTTATGTAGTCTTTGAATAGGGTTGTTGTTTGTTGTTCCCAGTGCCACACCTCATAAACTTTAATGATATTATAACCTTTTTCCATTGCTTTATAAATGAGTGGTGTTGCCCAAGTTCCTGTGAGTGCCCTCTCTGTGTCGTCGTGCTGACATTTGTCCTGTAAGTTTTCCTTTCCACACTTATTACATAAATAATACATCATCTTTCCTCTATCTTGACAGGGTAGGACCGGGTGAATTAGTCCCCTCGGCGGAATCATTTTAACTTTGGCTAATCCAAAGGCTGTCTTTTGATTTAACATTTGTAATGCCTTGTCTGCCTTAATTACATTATGATGTCCGAGAGGGTAGGGGTCATAAAACATAACAGACGGATAGAGGGAGCATATGTCTATGTATTTGGCGCATTGTTGTTCATTCATTGCCCTCCAATATAAAGATAGAGCATTTGTCCTTCCCCCAAACATTGCGTGCCGTGGGTTGATTGTCTCTTGCTCCATTAATGTCTCTTCTATGTGCCTTTTAAATTCCTGCCTTACTCTTATTCTGTTCCACTTACAACCCCATATTGTTATTAAATTATTCACTTCATCGTGTTGCTTTATTAAAGTTTCCCGTCGGTTTGTTTCCTTGTATAATTGTCCAAATGTCTTATTAACAGATTGCTCTTTATTCATTTGATTGCAGTCATAACACTCAGGACAGCCGTGCCAGTAGCACCCGTGAAACTCATATGCAGTTTTTGTCTTTGGGTCATATCCGTCCAAGTATGCTTTACCAACTCCTTTTAAATATATCATTTTTTCTTTTCCATTTAATCCGTGCTGTATTGTTGTATTGTCTTTCTTCTCTCTGTATGATAGCCACTCCACACACATACGGCTCGTTTTTGCTTTGTCTGTTCTGTGTGTTGGTATGACTGCTATGCTATCTGTCGGCATATAAATTGCTTTATATAATGCCATACAGGTAGATGCAATAGTTGTGTATTGGAATGGGTCTATGCCGAATTCTAGAAAATTCTCTCTAAATTTCATACACCCCCTTCTCAATGTATCAACATCACTATGACAACATGCTTCCATTTCTTTTTTGAAATCAAACACTTTGTCCTTCTGTTCTTCATACCATTTCAGAAATTCTTGTCGTTTATGTTTTGAAAATGTGTTGTAGCAGTAATCGTCCTTGTCTGGTATTGCCCCTACATAGTTTTGATTTGCCTCAGTATTGAAGAAGTGAGGGAAAATCCTTTCTTTAATTCATCTAAACCAAAAGTTTCAGGGAAATCAGATAGAGGCATAGTTAGGAAAGAAAGACTATCAATAAACCTAATCTTACCTACTGACATCATCATTTCTTACCCCCTTGATATATGACAAATGGTGAAATGCCTTTTTCTATTAACCATTTAAGCACAAATTGACAATCATATCCCCTCGCATTATGTGCTATGAATGTAAAGTCCTTGTGTTGATTGCCGAATGTCCAATTACAAAACTCGTCTATGCTTTTGTGTATGATGGAGGGGGCATCGCCCCTTCCAGTGAAATACTGACTCTCTGAATGGTTGATGATATGTGTGCCTGTCTCTTGTGTTGCTTCAAAATCAAAGAATACATATTTATCAGATGGCTTATGTATTTCTTTTTGTTTCATATTACACCTATACTCAAAGGGTTGTAAGATTTTACAATTTTTACATTTGTCATAACCGCACTTATGTTCGCCTGTGTATGTCTTAGAGCAGTTAAGACATTTCTTTTTGTTGTCGCATGTTTGATAGGAAGGCCTTCATGCTCACTATGGTGTCGTAATGGTTTTTGGTTTTGAGTATGTATATGTGTTTGTATGGTTGTTCCTTTTCATCTTTGAATTCAGTTTTATATATTATCTTGTCTGGAAATTCAACAATTGCTATGTTGTATTTTATATGACTGGCAAACACATCTAACTCAGGGAGGCCACATAAATCTTTTATGACACCGGCCTCCTCGTGTAATGTATTTGCCAGTTCGTCCTGTATCCTGCGACCCTTCCTTATTTGTTCGTATTTGATGTGATTCTCTATCTTGGCTGTTGCCACAACGATAGCCCTTGCCAGACATATGTTGTCGTCGTTGTTTATTTGTATCACTCCTTTCTTTTTGTATATGTCCTCCTGTGTTATTGCTTTCAATCTAGCCCCTCCCTCCGGCATACTTACTCCCATAAAATTGAAATCAATTGATTCCATTGTTGCTCCTTCCTCATCCATCCACACTTCGTCGTTTGATTGTAAAATCTTTGTACGTCTTTCTAATATGTCTTGTAAGTCAAAGTCTTTTCCTTTTACAAGAGAACTTTTTGTTTGAACATTCCACGATTCTGGAATAGCAGATATCCTTACTTGTATTTTGTCGTTTGGATTATATAAAGACTTAAAATCATCCACGATTGAACCTATCATTTTTATAATGTCTTCCAACGAAAACTTTTTAATCTTTTGAGAAAAGCTTTTATTGATTTTTACATTATACAATGACTGCCCCACTGGTAAATCGTGTTTTATGTCTTGTCGTATTGATTTATAACCATTGAAGTTTATGACATTTGGCTCTTCCCTTTTTCGTTCCCTTCTTTCAGGCAGTTTTGATTCCACTACATATTGCTCTGGGTTTGGTAGTGCACCTATTGGTGTTGTTATGTCATAAAACCTCTTGTAGTTTGGTTTTTTACATAGAGTTTGTTTTGCATTATTTGGTATTGTATGCACTGTTCTGTGAGCTTGTCAAGGTTCCAAGTTTGCCCCCCGTAGTCTATGCTTGATATTGTTTGGGTGTTTATGAGTTATATTAGGGTTTTGATTTTTCAAAAATAAAATAAATATATCTATATAAATATATATATTTTATCTATATACCTATATACATTATATCCTTAACACAAAATTTATATCATTTTTCATAGTGCGATATTTAGTCCTTCAACGAGCCTCTGGAGCTGTTTCATCCTTGCGAGTTCAACCTTCTCCTTTTCCATTTTCTTCTTTGCTTTCTTCAATATAACATCCTTGTTCTTGTAGTAGTAGTCCTTAGCACTCTGCTGTGATTTGTCTTTGTATTTTATATTATAAATTCTCATTCGTTCTGAATTCCTTTGCCTGATTTCTTTGTCTGTAAATACTTTGGTTCTACCCATCGTATGTTTTTGTTTTTGAATTTTTCAAAAACAATAATATTATATATATTATATAATATTTCATTTCTTTAAATAATATTTTAATCTTTTATTTACTAACTTTCAATACAGAGCACATTTGAATTTTTGGAAAAAGATAAGGGGTTCAGGACACCACGAAAAACAGAGAAAAGGGTGATAAGGAAGCTTAGTATTAATAGTTTGTGAAAAAGTGAGATTTTCTAGTTTTGTTTGTTTTTGTTGATTAATAGGAGAGCGAAATAAGGGGAAATGAGCTAAATTTATATATATGAATATAAAGATAAGTGTCCTATAGTGGTACCTATAACAGTTATGTGAGAGAATTTGATTTATTATCTCTTCTAGATTTTAACTTAACTACGTTGAATTTTCTCTTGCTCTCTCTTGTTTTGGTCTCTTCAAGTTTCTGTTCGCTTACTAATAAATCAGTGGGTTTAATCTTAATTCTAAAATTAGCATTCAATAAGTAAATCACATTTTTGTTTGGTCTTGATGTTGTTGGTAAGGGTGGTGGCATATTTTACTTTTATATTAGTGTGGATACAAAAATAATAAAATAAAATAAATTGTTTTATCGATATATATATATATATGTATATATATACATATATACATATATATATATATATATATATATATATATATATATATATATATATATATATATATATATATATATATATATATATATATATATATATATATATATATATATATATATATATATATATATATATATATATATATATATATATATAATCTTATATTTTAAATATAAATTGTTTTACATCTATGGAAAAATATTTTCATTATTTAGGATTTCTCTCTCGCTTTCATTTCTTCATATTCTTTAAGTTTTCTGTTTCGTTCTTTCAATTTTTCCTTTCTTCTTGTATGTACTTCTTCGCGGTGCTTAATATAATAAGCTATCGCTTTTTCATTGTTAGCTTTCGTTTGTACTCTGGTGTGAGATATTTCTTATTATGCATACCTATATCTATATTATAACTAATAATATTTATTTCTTTAAATTACATTTTATTTTTATTGAATAATATCATAATCCTTAATTTAAGTTGAAGTATTGTTCCTTCACATATTTCCTATTTCTAAATATTCAACGAAGTTGGATCCGCTAGTAATGCTTTGCTTCTCTGTTTGTTCCAAAACTTAAAAGCCTTACTATATCGTTGAAGCACTTCTCTTTTTGTGTATTTCTTAATCCTTCTATCGTCCGCTAATGTTTCTGGAAAATATAAGTTGTATAGTTCTTTCATTTCCTTGTCAGCTTCTATCTTTATAGAAATCATATTATATATAAATAAATATTTATTTCTTTAATGATTTTACATTTTATTTTATTATATCTTTCTATGTCAACATCTCTTCTTATAGTTAATTTACAAGGTTTTCCTCCTGTCATAATTTCTTGTTTTTCTGCGAAGTGGTCTCTGTGGAATTGAATTTTTTCGTGTGTGTATTTTGTATATATATACTTATAGTCTTACCACATACACACGTGTATTTCTGTTTTATTCTTTCTTTCATATATTCTGCTCTCTTCTGTTTTCGAGTGTCTATTTTACATAAGATTGCAGAAAATTTTTCTTTTAAGATACGTAAAATTTTCTTTAAGTGTGCTGTAGAAAATTATTTTACTGCTTTTGTTTCTTTGTGTTTATTTTGTTTTATTAAAAAATTTAAAATTTTTTAAATTTTTTTCTTGCTTTTATTTAAAAGCGAAATTAATAATAAGATAGAATTCTTTATTTTGCTTTCTTGTATTTATCGAAAATTTTTTGCTTTTTTATTTTGATGTTTTGAGGCTTTGTATTGATTTGAGTGAAATGAATACTAAGCCTAATACATTTTCGGAAGGGGGTTTTTGAGGCACGAAAAAACACCCCCCGAAAAGGTGTATTTATCTACTTCTGTTTCAGCGATGTCAACGCGGCCAACAACTGAAACCGGCCGGTTAGGGAAAAAAGCAAAATTGTCACATGTTGCCCTGGCCTATCGAATTTCATTTTCCGTTGCATCGGGAACGCATCCTTATATCATGGTCTATTTTCCTCTCAGGTTGAAGAAAATTGGCCATAACATGAGGCTGAATTCCCTATACAACTGCTTGCCAACATGTTGATGAAAGCAGGTAATGTAGAAACAAAAACTGCCCACAAAAAAAGCGAAGCGCCGCGGACAGTTTCAAGAGAGGGAACGCTCTCGTTGCACGCGCAGGGCCTGTGGTCTGGATTTGTCACCTCGTCTGCTTTTGGTGACTTGTGTAGGTGACTTTGAACGTCATGGTTTTCGGTGTGATGATTCTTCTGAATCTTCTCCTTTTACTTGTGCAAAGGTCTCTCCCGCCATAAAACTTGTAACTACTGTGACTTGCTGTCAGCTCTGTGCACTCCTGTCTTGCAGACATTTGCTTTCTTAGCTATTCACTATTATGTTTATACGTCTATTTGCCTTCCTGTCGGTCTGTGACTGTCTGCGTCTTTCCGCTGTCTTTCTACCTGTTTGTCTGTCTGTTGGCCAGCCCAGCTACTCCAGCTTTCTGATCACGGAAACGAACAAATATAAGTCACAAAAGGAAAGCAATTTTCATATTATCTTACAAGCTGGATGATCAACCTCATGCCATTCACGATATCAAAACGTGTAAACACTGATAATGCAAAAAGGTATGTCCGTCACCATGCCGGGTAACAACACTGACCTCAATCAGCAAGACTAGCAGAAACTAATTTTTGGTCCTCTGTCGCTGTTGCTTTATGGGTTGTGCTGTTTCAGCACTGTTATGGAAAAATCTTCACATTTGTTTTTCACTTTTCATTATTATTATTATTATTATTATTATTATTATTATTATTATTATTATTATTATTATTATTATTATTATTATTATTATTATTATTATTATTACGTTAAACTGTGACGCCAACTCATAACCCTTTGGTGGTAGATGCTGGGGAGGAGGGTCGTTGCGCGCGTAAAAGATCTTAAACTCCGCATATGCTGGTTGATAGCCCAGGACCCAGCAGACACCAGATTGTTATGGGTGGGGTTTCGAGGCAGCTCTAGCAACCGCGCTTGGTGTATGCACTTGCACATTCGGTGACGTCTTGCAAGAGGTTGCTGGGACTGCGGAATAACCTCGGCTTAGTGCAGTCTTGCCCTCAGGAGCTCCATCGGTGGCCCCGATTATCAGGCGAGAGACTGACACGGGGGGGTGGAGGACCTCGAACAAGGGTATTGGAGGCTTATGTCCGTTGAGGATATGCCATTAGCTGCATCAGTACGCCTCAGATATAGTATTATTATTATTATTATTATTATGGACACCGTGATAGCCCAGTGGTCAAGTTCTACCATCTGGGCCCTGTCGCCAGTTCGATTCCCGTCGGTGCCACCAGTATTTTCATTGAACATACCGGTCCGTCTGGACCAGTATTTTCATTGAACATACCGGCCCGTCTGGAAGTGTTGGAACTGCCCTTGCGGGGGTGTCATTAGAGCTTATCGTCAATTCTTCGTACTCCCCTCACGGGTGAGACGATGGAGGCGCATGTGCAGAAATGCATCAGCCATTGACAGAGAAGCACTATTATTATTATTATTATTATTATTATTATTATTATTATTATTATTATTATTATTGGCACCGTGATAGCCCAGTGGTCAAGTTCTACCATCTGGGCCCTGTCGCCAGTTCGATTCCCGTCGGTGCCACCAGTATTTTCATTGAACATACCGATCCGTCTGGACCAGTATTTTCATTGAACATACCGGTCCGTCTGGAAGTGTTGGAACTGCCCTTGCGGGGGTGTCATTAGAGCCTATCGTCAATTCTTCGTACTCCCCTCACGGGTGAGACGATGGAGGCGCATGTGCAGAAATGCATCAGCCATTGACAGAGAAGCACTATTATTATTATTATTATTATTATTATTATTAGGGAGTACATAGGCCATCGATCCCTTTCCATTGGCTGATTGGTATAAAGCTCCTAGAGTAATGTTCTATGCCGTCACTTCCTTTATTCCACCGATTTGTGTAGAGACTTTTCTTATGGAATGGAGGACTGGATGCACATGGCCTTTTGGCTCAGCAATTGGCAGGAGATACATTATTGTTATTATTATTATTATTATTATTGTTATTATTATTATTGTTACTATTATTATTATTATTATCATTATGATTACCATCATCATCATCGTCATGGTCATGGTCATGGTCATTATTATTATTATTATTATTATTATTATTTATTATTATTATTATTATTATTATTATTATTATTATTATTATTATTATTATTATTATTATTGGACACCGTGATAGCCCAGTGGTCAAGTTCTACCATCTGGGCCCTGTCGCCAGTTCGATTCCCGTCGGTGCCCCAGTATTTTCATTGAACATACCGGTCCGTCTGGAAGTGTTGGAACTGCCCGTGCGGGGGTGTCATTAGAGCCTATCGTCAATTCTTCGTACTCCCCTCACGGGTGAGACGATGGAGGCGCATGTGCAGATTTGCATCAGCCATTGACAGAGAAGCACTATTATTATTATTATTATTATTATTACAGTAAGCAAGGTTTAATAGAAGAAAAGAGAAAGAATATAATTTTTTTTCTTGAAAAAAATGTATCGGTTGTAGTACTGTCACAAACCCCACCACCACTACCACTAAAAGAAAAAGAACCAGAAAGAAAGAAAATATATTATTACAGTAGTATTATGCAAATAATTAACTAAAAGTTTTGGATTTATGTTTCAACACGCGACAAAATAGTCATTAAAAATACAACATGATTCTAAAATCGAATGAAATAATATTACATATTCTATTAGATTACAGTGTATTGTTTCGTGTGATTTCTTATTATGACATGACATGACATAACATGACATGATATTACATTACATATTGTTACATACTGTTATGTTATGTAATGTTATGTTATGGAATGTTATCTTATTTTTGTTATGTTATGTTGTGTTGTGTTGTGTTATGACGTTCATTGTCATGTTATGTTATGGTATGGTATGGTATGGTATGGTTTAATGTGGTATGGTATGGTAAGGTATGGTAATGTTATGTCATGTTATGTCATGTTTTGTTATGTATATCACGTTATTAAAGTTGTATTATATTCTAATATATTATGTAATTTCATGCTATTTGACGATATCAGATCAGATCAGATCACATAAGCTTCATCAGAGTAAGGCCATAAAATCAGGTTTTAAACATGTGCCTCAATGATGTTGTAATACATGATCGAATACATCACAAATGATAATAAAATGTTACAAATACAAAAGATTACAAGATAATCTTTAAATAGAAATTGTATAATATACATCATGCCTTATTGCATTGTATTACATTCAAAAATATTTAATCATTTTCAACCAAGTAGTATAATATGTGATCAAACGAAAAATATGTTCTTGCTCAAGATCCTCGTTCATTCATGCAATTTTTCAAAATCCGAGACAAGTAGTACACTTTCAATATCTCCCACAATTTTTGGGTGTTCATTGTCACAAAAGCCTTGGTGCAAGCATGGTCCCCAACTTGTGTTACAACAAGAGCGTTCTGGATTTACGTCAAGATTTCGTCTCGTAGGGTATCCTCGACCCATTGGGCCTACGGTACCGTGATCTGGGAGCTTGAACCGGCCTTCAAGAGTGCGGGAGCTGATAATCTTGCATTCTCCAATGTTCCTGGAAGTACTTCCTCACGCAAAAGCTACAAGTTCCTTGTTAAGATGGGTAATTTTACCTCTCGTCTCCTTGCCATGTTACGTGGGGACTTCACCAACTGGGTTGGCTCATGTGTGTGTGTGTGTGTGTGTGTGTGTGTGTGTGGTGTGTAGGTTGGCGTTGGAGTTACGCTTGGCCTGGAGGGTAAACAACACAACATTCTGTGACAATCTATTTATTCCTCGCTATCTCCGATCGACGTGATTTTGGTGTGTTCGCAGCGCAAGACCAGCTAAGGGCACAAATGTCCAGTTATCGGGATGTCAACCCACAGGTCTTCATTCCCCTCGCCTCCCCCCTAAACTACACACACACCACAGCCGTATACAGTTATAGTTGTGTGTTTACGGATACGCAGTGGACTGGCAAGGTTCGATTTTTATTTTCTAATGTGTGTTTTTGCAGCTCGGTTACGTTTCTTCAAACAAGGGTCGTGCGACCAGAATGTGCAAAACGGCGGTGTGCTGGCGATGAGCCAGTATTCCTTCGACCAACTCAACGCGCGTTGTTGCCACAACTGGGGACCTGGACCCAATTGCCAGTCAAATGGTGCTTCGCAAAGTGATGTGACTGCTTACGACTGCGGTCCACCAACTGAAACTCGTATGCGAACCTCTCCGCAAAATCTCGAGATTTCGAACCCCAAAGGGCAGACGCAAGGAGACACCCTTTACCGATGCCCACTCGATGCAAGCACAACCGACAAGAAAATGGATCAAAATAGAGCTAAGTCAGCCCCAGGAAAGTATGACATCATACTCACAGTTACCAACATCTTCAATAGCGATGACTGGTTTCTGGGGGAAACAAAGGCTTTTTACGTATTCCACCCTGTTGAGACCTTGTACGATTACAACATCGAGTTCTACTATGAAGACTGCTGTCGACTGAGCGATCCCCACGCCGGCAAGCCCGGTATTAAAAACGGCAACAATGACCGCTGGTTCCGTCTCCAAGGCGTAATCTCCTACTTCCAGAGATACAGTCCCATCGTCCAGGGCACTGCGCGGTAATCAGGAATGACTAGAAAACATGGGCTTGCAACAAGCATAAATTTTACATAGATACATGCATACATATTTAGATAGATAGATACATACATACATACATACATAAATACATACATACATATAACTACTACTGCACTACTACTACTACTACTACTACTACTACTAATACTACTACTACTGCTGCTGCTGCTGCTGCTGCTGTTGCTGCTTCTGATTCTTCTTCTTCTTCTTCTTCTGCTTCTGCTTCTGCTTCTGCTGCTGCTGCTGCTGCTTCTGCTGCTTCTTCTTCTTCTTCTTCTTCTTCTTCTTCTTCTCTTCTCTGTCTTCTTCTCTGTTTCTTCTCTTTCAGAAGAAGAAGAAGAAGAAAAAAGAAGAAGAAGAAAAAAGAAGAAGAAGAAGAAGGAAGAAAGAAGAAGGAAGAAGAAGAAAGGAAGAAGGAAGGAAGAAGGAAGAAAAAGGGAAGAAGGAAAGAAGGGAAGAAGGAAAGAAGGAAAGAAGGAGAAGGCGGAAAGAAGGAGAAGGCGGAAAGAAGGAAGAAAGGCGAGGCGGAAAGAAGGAGAAGGCGGAAAGAAGGAAGAAAGGCGGGAAGGAGGAAGAAAGGCGGGAAGAAAGAAAGGCGGGAAGGAGGAAGAAAGGCAGGAAGGAGGAAGAAAGGCAGGAAGGAGGGAAGAAAGGCAGGAAGGAGGGAAGAAAGGCAGGAAGGAGGGAAGAAAGGCAGGAAGGAGGGAAGAAAGGCAGGAAGGAGGGAAGAAAGGAAGGAAGGAGGGAAGAAAGGCAGGAAGGAGGGAAGAAAGGCAGGAAGGAGGGAAGAAAGGCAGGAAGAGGGAAGAAAAGCAGGAAGGAGGGGGCAAGGAAGGAAGGAAGGCAGGAAGGAGGGAAGGCAGGAAGGAATGAAGGAAGGAAGGAAGGAAGACAGGAAGGAAGGCAGGAAGGAAGGAAGGCAGGAAGGAAGGAAGGAAGGCAGGCAGGCAGGAAGGCAGGGAGGAAGGAAGGCAGGCAGGAAGGCAGGAAGGAAGGCAGGCAGGAAGGAAGGAAGGAAGGAGGAGGAAGGCAGGCAGGAAGGCATGGCAGGAAGGAAGGCATGAAGGAAACAAGGCATGCAGGAAAGAAGGAAGGCAGGAGGAAGGAAGGAAGGAAGGCAGGAGGAAGGAAGGCAGGAAGGAAGGAGGAAGGAAGGAAGGAAGGCAGGAGGAAGGAAGGAAGGAAGGCAGGAGGAAGCAAGGAAGGAAGGCAGAGGAAGGAAGGAAGGAAGGCAGGAGGAAGGAAGGAAGGAGGAAGGAAGGAAGGAAGGAGGATGGAAGGAAGGAAGGAAGGAGGATGGAAGGAAGGAAGGAGGATGGAAGGAAGGAAGGAAGGAGGATGGAAGGAAGGAAGGAGGATGGAAGGAAGGAAGGAAGGAGGATGGAAGGAATCAAGGAAGGATGGAAGGAAGGAGGAAGGAAGGAAGGAAGGAGGAAGGAGGTAAGGAAGGAAGGAGGGAACGAGGGAAAGAGGGAACGAGGGAAGGAGGGGAAGCGGGGTAGAGGGAAAGAGGGAAGAGGGAAGGAAGAAGGAAGAAGAAAGAAGAGGGAAGGAGGGAAAGAGGGAAGAGGGAAAGAGGGAAGAAGGAGGAGGGAAAGAGGGAAGAGGAAGGAAGAAGAAGAAAGAAGGAGGAAGGAGGGAAAGAGGGAAGAGGAAGGAGGAGGGAAAGAGGAAGAGGAAAGAAGAAGAAGAAGAGGAAGGAAGAAGAAAGAAGAAAGAAGGAGGAAGGGAAGAAGGAAGGAGGAAGAGGGAAGGAGGGAAGAGGGAAAGAGGAAGAGGAAGGAAGAGGAAGGAAGAAGAAGGAAGAAGGAAGAAGAGGGAAAGAGGGAAGACAGAAGAGGGAGGGAAAGAGGGAAGAGGAAGGAAGGAGGGAAGAGGAAGGAAGAAGGAAAAAGAAAGAAGGAAGAAGAAAGAAACAAGAAAGAAGGAAGAAGAAGGAAGGAGGAAGAGGGAAGAGGCAAAGAGGGAAGAAGGAGGAGGGAAAGAGGGAAGAGGAAGGAGGAGGGAAAGAGGAAGAGGAAGGAAGAAGAAGGAAGAAGAGGAGAAAGAAGAAGAAAGAAGAAGAAAGCAGGAAGAAGAAAGAAGGAAGAGGAAAGAAGAAAGAAGAAGGAAGGAGGAAGAGGGAAAGAGGGAAGAGGAAGGAGGAGGGAAAGAGGAAGAGGAAGGAAGAAGGAAAAAGAAAGAAGGAAGAAAGAAGGAAGGAAGGAAGAAGGAAGGAGGGAGGAAGGAAGAAGGAAGGAGGGAGGAAGGAAGAAGGAACGAAGAAGGAAGGAAGGAAGGAGGAAGGAAGGAAGGAGGAAGAAAGGAAGGAAGGAAGGAGGAAGGAAGAAGGAAGGAAGGAGGAAGGAAGGAAGGAGAAGGAAGGAAGGAAGGAAGGGAAGAAGAAGGAAGAAGAAGGAAGAGGAAAGAAGAGGAAGGAAGAAGAAAGAAGAGGAAAGAAGAAGAAGAAGAAAAAAAAAAGGAGAAGAAGAAGAAGAAGAGACCCTTCCCTCTTCCTTCTTCCCTCTTCCTTCTTCCCTCTTCCTTCTTCCTTCTTCCCTCTTCCGTCTTCCCTCTTCCTTCTTCCCTCTTCCTCCTCTTCCTCCTCCTCCTCTTCTTCCTCTTCCTCCTCCTCCTCTTCCTCTTCCTCCTCTTCCTCTTCCTCCTCCTCTCCTCTTCCTCCTCCTCCTTTCCCTCCTCTTCTTCTTCCTCTTGCTCCTCCTCTTCTTCCTCTTCCTCCTCCTCCTCCTCTAATAATATCGAGCATGGTTTGTTATGGAATGCCTTGTGACTTATTCTGTAGGGTTCGTTTGAGGCAGAACGTCGTCAACTACTACTGGTTGTTTGCGATCCATACTCAAGGCAATGTGCTCGAATACGCATGGACAGGAACACCCAAGTCTCGATTGGTGACGCAACAGCCTAGAGACCCGGACAACGGTGACAATTCTGCAACCAAGACTGGCTGGCCTTACAAGACCATGGTGCTGAACGGAACAACAGGGATGTTGATCTGGGAGCCCAGGGACACTGCCAGGGGTCTCTACGCGGTCAACTTCGCGGTCATCGACACTGGCCACCCGAAGCCCGCACCAGGCCAACCGATTCCTGCTCCTTACCAAAGAGCACAGCGCTCGTGGATTCCGTTGGACTTCTTGTTTGAGGTGTCGCCAGAGCCTGGGCCATACTTCACCCATCCTTTCCATGAGTTCGACCCTCTCTACCCCACGCCAGACACTCGCAAAATCTATTTCAACGTGAACAACGAAGGTAGCTACTCGGTCTGCGCACGAGACGATATAGCTTCGGTCTGGGTGAATACTAGTCAGTACTTCAGTCACTTCCAGTCACCCAATATTTGGTGGGTAGACAATGCCACCACGATGGTAAGGGGCCGACCTGCAAGCGTCCTGACCTCGTTGGGCGTGGAGATTTTCAACCCTTCAGGAGAACTGCCGACGTATTCCAATTGGTTTGAGCGCAGCGGCTTTACCAACGGAGCATCCAACCCTATGTGCTGGGTGCAAACGTGGAGACCTGGCTATGGAGACCCAGACCAAGTGGCCACCTACTACGCCAAGAATACGAATGGTACACAATCGATTGGTCTTTATCAGCTCTGTCTTATTGTGCGTACTGATATCCTCTACGTTAGTGGTATCATCCGTGATTTCCACAAAGGCCGTACTACTGGTTCTGGTCACCCCGATTTTGACTGGACTATCAATAGTGGCAACCAAGGTTTTGATCGGGGAATAGTGAGCGCATCGAATAACCAGGGGCTGGTGATGCAAACTCTGGGCTCCAACGGAAAACCCCGCTGGAGACTCGGGCTCAATACCGCACAGTCCACGAGCAAAGCAGTCACGAACCGAACCTGGTTAAAAATGCCAGATCCCGATTCGTTCAACGCTTCGTTGGGCGAAGTACCAAATATTGTTCAATGCGATAATGATAACACTTGCGAGTTGAGAGGTGGCTTCTACGACTGGTTTCTGACCGATGAACAGGGGCTAGATAAGGGCTACCCCTTGACTTCCCTGATCAATATGCAGCGAGTCTACTCTGTGGCGCTTGCTAAATTGAATTCGTCTCTGAATGTCTTTACCTACTTCGCCGGTTCCTTTTACCCCATCGACGGCCAACTCTTGGGCAACGAAGGAGACTCGAACAACTACTTTTTCACGTGGGAAATCAAGACCTTCCTTACTTATAAACCTGGCGACGTGCTTCGGTACGAGTCGGTTGATGATATGTGGGTCTACATCGATGGGAAAATTCCGACGGGTTGGAATCTAGGTGGCATTCCTGGGTATTTCAACCCTGCTACAGTTCCCCCTCCGTTCCCGTTTTTCCAAATTCAACTGAACAACTTGGGCCTCATGAGCGGTATCACCTACCGAGTCGATATCTTCTATGCCCATCGCTCCCGCCGTGCCCCGGGGATCAAGATTGAGCTACCCGACTTCAGTATCTGCGACGGGCTGTCCGAGGGGGAGGTGGTGATCGACATCCCCAAGTTCCTTGACACCAGCAATCTCAATCTCGCCTTTGGGAATGACATCAACGATGCAAATTGGATCAAGAAGGGTGTCACCCTTCCGGGTTTCACCACCACTTACGACACTCTTCAATTGTTGAGGCAACTTGATAGCAAGTCGACCGTTTGGTACCGTGATCCAAATGATGGGGGAGATACAGCCAACCGTGCGCCCTCACTGGTGAAGCTGCTGAATGGTTTCAGAGCGGAATTCAGCTTCATCATACAATGCACTGGTGACAAACCCTGCGCAGAGGGCTTTGCATTTGTGCTGCATCGCAACGACAACAACAAATTGGCAGGTGGACAAACGGGCGCGGGCTTGGGTTACTCAGGCACCAGCAGGGTCTTCGCCGTCGAGTTTGATGCGTCCTACAGTACAAACGTGGATGTCGACACCTACAGCTGGAATCCCGACATTGTGTGGAGCGAGATATCGTTCCACACTCGTTACTATGACGAGGTTACGAGTTCATTCCCTATAGTAGACAAGATCGAAAATGGTGTCAACAGTCGCGGTCGAAACACCAACGTGCAGAAGGGATTACCAATCATGGACTTTTCCAACGGCACGTTTCATACTGTCAAGGTCGAATATCAAACTGGTCAGAAGGATACCAACGGAGTGCAACGGCCGGGCTATCTTCGTGTCTTCATGAACACGAACCTCGCACCTGTGTCTGAGGCTCAGATCGAGTCACCAGCGTACCTGGACAAGTTGCTTGGCGGGGCTGCGTACATTGGCTTCACGGCGTCCAACTCCGCAAACTTGAAAGCAGATATTTTCATCACCAATTGGAGGCTTGTGCTCGTTACCACCGATGCTTTCAATACGGTTGTGGTGAGCAAACAAGATATTGTCGCTGGAAATACAGGTTGTGCGCTGGTTCAAGCCAAGGATACCTGTGACAAGGACATCGTCGTCGGTGGAGAAGCTTACAAGTTTCGAGGAAAGTATTCTCTAATCAACTCCTCGACGACCGCGACAACAAACATGATTTGGAATGACCCACAAAAATTCAAACCCGGTTTCACGCAGTTGGAACCTGACGACACAATTCCGCCTAGTGGCATAATCACGTACCATCCAATTGATAATGGAAACGGAACCTACACCTTCTGTTACAATCCCACCGAGGCCGGACTGTACAAGTTGGATGTCACCTTCCAAGGGGTCAAGATCAACAAAGGGAAGGACATCTTCTTCAATGTTGAGGCGGCGCCTGTCAGTCCATAGTGTGTGAGTGTGTGTGTGTGTGTGAGTGAGAGAGAGAGAGAGATAGAGAGAGAGAGAGAGAGAGAGAGAGTATGTGATTATCTATCTATCTATCTATCTATCTATCTATCCATTTATCTATCTATCAGATAGATAGATAGATAGATAGATAGATAGATAGATAGATAGATAGATAGATAGATAGATAGATTGATTGATTGATTGATTGATAGATGGATTGATAGAGAGCTCTTTCTCTCTCTCTCTCTCTCTCTCTCTCTCTCTCTCTCTCTCTCTCTCTCTCTCTCTCTCCTCTCTCTCTCTCTCTCTTTCTCTCTGTGTGCGTGTATGTATGTATGTATGTATGTATGTATCTTAGGTATGTTAGGTATGTGTGTGTGTGTGTTGTGTTGTGTGTGTGTGTGTGTGTTGTCTGTGTTGTCTCTGTGTTGTGTGTGTGTGTGTGTGTGTGTGTGTCTGTCTGTGCGTTGTGTGTGTTGTGTGTGTGTGTGTGTGTGTGTGTGCACGTGTGTGTGTGTGTGTGTGTGTGTGTGTGTTTGTGTGTGTGTGTGAGGACTGAGTGTGAGTGTGAGTGTGTGTACATGTGTGTGTGAGTGTGTGTGTGTGTGTGTGTGCACGTTTGTGTGTGTGTGTGTGCACGTTTGTGTGTGTGTGTGTGTGTGTGTGTGTGTATGTTTATATATGTGTGAGTGTGCATGTACATGTGTATGTGTATGTGTGTGTGTGTGTTTGTGTTTGTGTGCTACTGTACGAGTGTCTCATGTGTGTGTGTGTGTGTGTGCGTGTAATTTTATGTGCATAAAGATGTGAAATGATAATTATGAAAATACGATGCAAACGCGATGGTGCAAACACAATGGAGCAAACACGATGGGCGCGTTCTATTATGTTTGCATATTTAAGTTTATTTATCATGTAAATTCCACGTTATTTAATAACATCAATTATAACATAGCCGGTACCGGTACGTATACATATTAATATCAATACTAATGTTTCAATTTCGAAATTTATATATATTAATATAATTATTGTTTTCAAATTAATATATACTAAATAAAGTAATACATAACTGAGCCAAACGACGGGGCACACGCGATGGGGCTAAATGACGGGGCACAGATAGATAGATAGATAGATAGATATGTAAGCAATGGAGAAGTTGAAACCCTCGCAACTTCTTCTTGACTACAACCGGCACTCGGGGCGTCCCCCTCCTACCGGCTTGCGACTTGCTACAAAGAAGAATTTAACAATATTGAACAATGTCCGCCAGTCTATTAATAACTGCCGACGTCACACAAAAGATGTAACTCTAGAAATTGACACTCGTAACGCACGTATATGGGTGAAAATAGTAACAGTGGTAAAAACTGGTGCCACCAGTATCAGGATAAGTACTATCCGAATGACTATATTTAATAACTAATAATACTACCAACAGTAACGACTAC
>WBZZ01006573.1:27500-30000 GCA_019918135.1 Paulinella micropora | reverse complement strand
CCTACCTACCCACCTGCCTACCTACCTACCTACCCACCTACCTGCCTACCTGCCTGCCTATACTGTCCGCAGGGCCTCGTGCACTCTTCCGTTTGTCGCAGGCCATTCCACCAGGTTGAGATGTGCATGAGATTCACTGACCAGAACCCCCCAAACCCCCCCCCCCCCCCACCCACCCCCCCCCCCCTAACCAACCAATAAACCAACCAACAAAACCATCCAATCATCTAACCAATCGACCGATCAAATAATGGAAACCTCGCTGGCTGTTCAGGAGATCCCTCGGCCAAAGAAGACAAGCCCTTTGCGAAGCCACAATTCCTCTTCGGAGCAGACATGGGAAGAACTATCAGAAAGGTCTGTGACGTATCTACCTATCTACCTATTTATCTATCTGTCTATCTATCTATCTATCTATCTATCTATCTATCTATCTATCCATCCATCCATCATCTATCTATCTAATACTTATCTATCTATCTATCTATTTATCTATCTATCTATCTATCTATATATCTATCTATCTATCTATCTATCTATCTATCTGATGTATCGCTCCTGTGCAGTCAAAAATTGGACTAATCTTCCTTTAGTCCGTATCGGTGACTGCATTCCGTCATAGCCGTCCAGTGTTGCATAGCCCGGGCTAGGTCCCTCCGGGGGTTTAGGCCTTACACAATGTCATCATTGTAGCTTGCGCAAGCTTACGGTGCTCAAAACACTTGGGCTTCCTTTTCTTTCTCTTCTTCCTTATCCTCCTCAAGACCCCACTCTCCATTCCTAGATTGCCTTTTTCTTCAACGACCTACCTCCTCTTCGTTTTTCGAGAACACAGTCTACCCGTGATTCCCATCCCGGACTCATGCACAGTACACAAATTGCTGTTTGATGTGAAACTGCGTTCCTTTGCAAGGACTACATTCCTTTTGCGATATCTCATCTATCTATCTATCTATCTATCTATCTATCTATCTATCTATCTATCTATCCATCCATCCATCCATCTATCTATCTATCTATCTATCTTCTATCTATCTATCTACCTATCTATCTATCTATCTATCTATCTATCTATCTCCTTTTTTTTTCTGACATTAGTCGATATCTCATCAGTTGATCTCATCACTTACACCACGGAGTGAACCAAGGCCACTTGAGGTGTCACTGACCCTCCCTTGGGCTTGGATTTTTGAAATGGGTGCCATCTGTCGACAGACAGAGAATTAGGGGATGGTGTGGGTGTGCTGGGCCCGTGGTGGGGTGCCCTATGTGTGCCTAGCCATACGCCTTTAAGTCACATGCCGAAATAGCGACGGGAAGCACAATCCTGTTCCCCAGGGTGCCCTTTCTCGCTTGTTGAGCCCGGAATAAAACCCACAGTGCTCTGTCGGTTTATACTAGACTGTCGACAGTCTCGAAACTCCATCTGCTTACTGGGTCCTCTGTAATGGAGGTGGGAGCTCGTTCTGCAAGGGGCGCCTATGGAACGAGCCCTGGCCCCGCCTGGTACTAGGGAGCTTTGGTATCGCCTGTATCAGTCCCTTCCGTGCAAACATCACGGCTTAGCTGGGCATCGGGTTAATACTTTACCCACAGACTTCCTTGGTTGACGAAATCAGAAGCTCCTTTTTCCTGGCATTAGTCGATATCTCATCTATCTATCTATCTATCTATCTATCTATCTATCTATCTATCTATCTATCTATCTGTCGACCTATCTAAGGGGTGGCTCAAAAGTTTCTGGCCATACATTCACCCCTGTCTTTCCCTGAGCTAGCGCTGCAGCCTGTGGCCCAGGTTAGATGCACAGCAAGTACAGCGTGCACAGATGTGTATCCCTCAACCACCTCTCCCCACTCGCTCTCCCTGGCGAGAATTGAGATACGTTGTAAAAATCTCAAAACATCGGGTTCAAATTAAGGTCATACTGGGACTTTAGGATTCTACTTATAATGACTTCTTTCTTCTACGCCTCGAGCATAGCTATCTTGCCGCTGCATTGTTGGGGAACTGCGGGTGTGAGCTCCCATAGGATGCGGCTAGTCGACCCACTCTTCCCCAGTGTTTATGACAGTAATCGGTCTTTGTCTCATCCCTGTTGCATACTTCTGCATCTTCACATCCACCTCTCGCCAGAACTTGAGCAGCCGGCGCTTCAATGCAGGCATGGTCATTGGACGCTTGGCAGTCAGCTCTCCATTCATGTATCCCCATACGTGTTCGATCGAATTTAGATCGGCAGACTTGGCGGGAACTTTTTCCTGGTCCCGAGGGTGGTCCTTCGTCTGACTGACTTTGCACCTTTCTCAACTTTTCTAAATCTTGCCGGAGAGAGCGAGTGGGAGAAGTATGGTTGCGGGATACACATCTGTGGGGTTTGCGCGTGCTGTGCATATAAGCTGCGCTACAGGCTGCAGCGCTTGCTCAGAGAAAGATAGCATCCTGGTCCCGAGGTTGGTCCTTGGTACCGATTTGGACCCTTACGAACTTTTCTAAGTTC
>WBZZ01006573.1:0-7500 GCA_019918135.1 Paulinella micropora | reverse complement strand
CACGTTTTTCTTCTTCTTAAAATAAATATTGTGAAAATTTGCGACTTTGGAGTACCTACCGGACGCTACCGGGTATAAGTACAGGTAATTCGACATTGGCAGACTCGGACATTATGTAGGCGCAGATAGGTAAACTTGATATGCGACCTTTTCTTATACCCCTATACACAGTTATGTATAGATGAGCTATGTCTAGTCAAGATATAGTTATACCCGTTTCTACATGTAATTTGAGCCGGTTCGGAAAACGATAATGTGATTAAGACATATCATCAATAGTGTTCGAATGAATGTAGGAGCTGAGAGTATTAATATCAGAGCCAAGCAACAAAAAGGAAACAGAGAGTCATTTCCTATTGCAACGGTCCGCCCTAACGATACTATTATCCTGCGTAAACAGTAGTACCGGTTACTATTAATAGTGACAGTGAGCCTGAAATGAAAAGAAACACAAGAAAGAATTTGCAAAATCATGTGCTCGGGGAAGTTTGGGCAGTAATGTTAACTTGATAATTACTACAGTATTATACAGTAGATATGCAGAAGCGCTGAAATAAATGAAAGACCGTCAACTAAAATAATGACTCATGATATTATTATTAATAACCCTTACTCCGGCAAGATCCACATTTGTGGATACAATCCTTATAATTTTGTGGATCTGGTTTTCAATTTGAATAAAAGCATCCGAGTACCCGTCGCCAAACGCTATACTACGCTTGAGATTATTGAAATAAGACTCGGAGTTGTTGAAGCGATCTGTGAAAGGTCCGATGTCATATCTTATCTGGAAGTGACTGAAATGTGCCACTAAAATAGGTGCCAACCATTTTTTTCGTGTGTTTTTTTTTACCACGTTTTCGCGGAAACTTTCTGCAGGAGCAGAGCTTCTTGAGGTCAGAGTGTCGTGTTTCAGTCAGGGAATTTGATGAGGCTTTCTTCCAACAGAAATTTCCATAGTAGTGAAAGACAGTAACAGTCACTGACGAGATGGAAGCTAGGTGTAACAGTTTCTTGTTAGACTAAAGATTTGGTAACTAATATATCTATGTATTTAACCGGGTTATGCGGTTAGATCCCCTATCAGAATAACTAATGCCAATCCACCTTAATTCACCGAGTGGGTATAAAGTGGGTCCAGTTATTGTTCTGTTATTAATACCTACCAATCGTTTTAGTCATCCGTTACTGTTGGGTAAAGTATAATAATTAAAGTCATTCTTCGGTATATCGTAAGTCAATAGGTTATGAAGCCTTGAAGCGCCGTTGCGCTGGACCCCTTGGAGAGTGTTTCCAAGAACCGAAGAAAGCTGGCACCTACACCCAGAGGGACGTTGTCTTGTTCGTGTTTGGTGTCAGAGCAGAACTAATTTCTGTCTACTGTGTGTGGTTGATAGGCAACTGGAGTGGCCCTGTGCGAGTTGAGCTGAGTCTCAGCGCAGTGGGTGGTTAGAGGCCGTTCGAGCTCAGCCAGCCAGCCCACCAAGGCGTCAAGAGTTCCCCGAGGAACGTTCCGTGGACAGTGGCGAAGAAAGCCAGACGTCCAGCTCCCAGTTCTGCCGGCAACGACGGTTCCCTGCAACCTTTCTCTGCACAACAGTCCTGGCTTTGATCCGGTTTTGGGTGAGCATTCTAGCAGTGGCCCGTTTACGTTCCGCCACACTAGCAAAGAGCTCATTCATTCGTTTGGCGTCAGCCGCCGACGTTGGACTTTTTCCCCAGTGGGCTGGTCTGAAGGACCCCTCAGCTGTGGCGAGAAACCCCAAAAACCAACAGTTCCAGTCGTCGGGACAAGAGGCTTTCTCTCCTTTTGCCGACGTACGCTCAACAAGTCTCTGATCAAGTAGCTTGGGTAAGCACTAAGGTAAAAAATGGCCTCACATACCTTCCCGAAAGTGAAACTAGATCTAAAAATTCCTCCCCTCTCAAGGAATATAAAAGACTTTAAGACGTATGAAACTACCTTGATAGCTGTTCTAACATTAGTTAACCCATTGTTAATTCCTTGCTTAGAGAGAAGAGTTATAGTCTTTCCCAGCACTGTGAGTCTACACAGCTAACACCTTCCTCTAAATCACCGTCAGACAGACCAACGTCACAGTCAGTCACACAGAGAGATATAGGATGAAGAAAAGCAAGATCACACGAGGAGAAGAAGAGAGCTGAAAGATGAGTTGCTCGCTTACCTCATGTCCTCATGTCAGCTATCCGGATGCTATGGCATTGTTGCCTGAAGCAGAAGGTGAACCAGCAAAATTCTGGAAAGCTATAGTAGACAAGTACAGAGGATTAGACGACATAGCTAAGGCAGATCGATTAGACAAGCTAGACGCTATGCAGGGTCCTAGTTCGATGAGTAAGGTAGAAACATGGCTTACAAAATACAAGACACTAGTCAGACAAGTCGAGTTAGACGAAGGAAGAGCAGAGTCAGACTACAAGAAATGTAAGAAGCTATTTAGATTCCTCCAACACCTAGACCCTCTGTCAACTCTTTACACTACATGGCAGCACATGGATCAAAGATGGGACTGGAAACATCTAACTCTAAAGATAGTGCAGGTCACACAAGAGTACAACAACGAAAACCTGTACAGGGAAGTAATAACACCGCAAAAAGGAAAGCAGGTAGTGTTTAGTACAGTGTCGACGACCAAGGATTCTGAACTAAAATGCTACTGCTGCAAACAAGCTGAGCATATGTGTTATGAATGTACGTCGAGGTGTGTACGAACAGATTGCAGAGAGGGAAAGCGAGGTGTCAGACACACAGGTAGTGATTGTTCTTTCACTAAAAGCATATCAGCAAGACAGGGAAAGACAACTAAGCCTAAGTCAAATGACAGACCACGTAAACCCACTCAAAAGGATAGCTCTTCTGACAAGTCTAGCTCTAAACACAAGCTAAGGAAAGGCAGCACAATGAACAAGAGAAAGGACCTAGGAAAGGTAACTTCATTTGTGTAGGTGAGGAGCAGGAAGAGGAAGAGCACGAATCATCACAAGACGAGAAAGAGTCAGTAGCTTCACTAGATGATGAAGAATAGAGTCACCAGAACAGTCAGATCAGGGTAGTCAGAAAGATGACGACAATAACGAGACTGAGGACTCACTACAACTCATACAGTGCATACACATGAACGTGGAAGCGAAGAAGAGGGAGAGTAAGAGTAGGCCTCAGACCAACCCTATCCCCATTCCCATTCCCATCCCACGTACTCATCAGCAACTTAAACCCCTAACTAGACTCCCACAGGAGTTTAGAGGGATTGACCCTAGCATCTTTCACGTCCCATACTTCACTAGCGACTTTTTGCTGAAATACGCATTATTAGAAGCACAGAGTAGACATTTAGGGCGCGATCTCTCGTTAGTTTTGACAGAGCTTTTTGGTATTATTCCCATTGACACTGTCCCCTTAAAGCCAGTTAATCTTAATTATGATAAGGTTTGGAGATCAAGAAAGATTGAGACACCAGAGGAGTTTTTGAACCCTGATAACAAGAGATGCGAGGGCGTAGTCAGAGAGACAGGCAAGCGATGTAAGTGGACCTTAGGCCTTTGTAGGAAAGGAGGACCGGGAGCAAGCGCAGCCTGGAGGCTGATTAGGTACAAAAAACTGTGTGTTTCACAAGCCGAAACTCAGACCAGACTCGGACAAAAGCCCTGAAATGACAGAAAAAGCGAAAGCTCTCATGATAGCCGCTCTAGCAGAGATTAAAGACCCCGTTCTATACGATCGTGTTTACAAAGGGATACCAAGAGATCAGGATGGATGTCCTTTGCTCCCAACAAACCTAGCAACGATCTCTAGCAATATTCCACCAGATGAACTCAAGATAGGAACTATGGCCTTATGCGTAAACAGTGATAGGCCTAGATCACCTCATGTAGTCAGGATGGATAGTGCTCAGCCAGTTAGCCCATCACCAACAGAAGCTAGTCAGAGTGAGAGCGTAATCGAAGGAGTAAATGAGACAGCAAGAACTGACCGATCAGAAAGAGAAGATGAAGAAGAGGAATCCTTTGAACATACTCCGGGAGATTGGACAAACCCAGACAGCATTCAGTATGGTCACTTCCCGAATAAGTGGATGTCCCCTTCAAATTATCTCACTAAATCGGAACTCAAGGAGATAGGATACAAAAGAAGAATAGCTACAGAAACCCCAGATACCCCAGGTAGTAAAGATAGGGTAGATTCAGATGACAGCGGGGGAGAAACTGTTATCAGACGTAGGGGAAAGAGTAGCTATAGGTCCTACCTTGATGTTAAAGCATTGCCATCATTACTCCCAGCACAGGCGGCAAGTAGTAGCTCTAGTAGCACAACAGGGCCTCTAGCGGCTAGTCAAGCTAGTAGTAACATTAGTACAGATCAGTCTGCCTCTGTTAAACGCCCCATAAGTAGTGCAAAGAGTAGCACAGAGCCAGCTAGTGCTAGTACACAGGATAGCGGTAGTGTTCCTACGGCCGACACCAGGGTAGCATCGCCGCTGCACAATCAACCGGGTAGAATAGAGAGCTACTTCACTAAACTGTTTGATGCCATTCACCGGGGGAGTTTTGCATCGACTTCAGATCGGCGGGAGCATACAACCGGGATGAACCAATAAACGTCTTTTATTCAGGTGTACGCACAGTCATAGAACAGTATGTAGTAAACATGTGTATAAGAAGTGAGGATGCAGACGCTACCCAATTTGCCATAAGTTTTCCTTATATCGCTTATACTAATTCGCACCCTTACATTCAAGAGATCTTAGGTCCTGTCCCCAGACCAAGCCCAATTGAAGAGCCGGGAGCTGAAGAAGAAGATGAGGAAAGAAATGAAGGTGGTAGTATCATGCACAATGCCCATGCTATGGTCAATCTGTCTAGAGATAGTATAGTTGACGATAGTGCTTGTAGCACAAACATATCACCCAACAAAGAACTGTTCACTAATCTAGTGAAAGGACAGGCCAAGTTCAGAACGGCTAACAGCATCATAACTACATCCCTGACAGGTCAGATGTCAGTGCAGTTAGCTGGAGTCGGAGAAGAGATAGACGTAGCTGCTAGGAATGCGGTATACAATCCAGATCTGCCATACACCCTGATATCTACCGCCACTTGGGATCATTCAGGAAATGCTGTATTGCATCAGAATTGGCAGATCATTTTGCTAGACAGACCCATACCTGTTGATAAGGGAGCAATTCTTGCGCAAGGTCGCAGAGCCCAGAACAACATATACGTTTGGGATAAGCCTGGCATAAAGCAACTAGATCCTAACCTCATCTTTGACCCACACACAGGGAAGTTGGTTGACAGTAGGAAGAAGCTTGCTAAACTGAAGGATCGAAAGAAGAAGCACATAAACCACAGTGCCACACAACAATTCACTGCACCAAATGCTATCACAAGTTATCCATTTTGTGGAAATGTGCCATACACGTACGAATGTGACACTGAACTTGGAGGGAAAGCAAAAGACAACACATACAATTTCTCATACCTCTTACCTGTTGTCCGCCCAGATGCGAGCAAGAACATTCATTCCGTTATACTTCACCGCATGGCATTACATAGAGGCGGTGCGGCGATGGATAGGCTAGCTAAGGCGCAGGATGGACGATCATAGGAAAGGATTGGAGAGAAGCCGTGAGAAAGTGTGAGTGCTGTAGTCTAGCTGAGATGCGAGAAGCAGATCACAGTTCGAAGAACAGACATGACAGGGATTGGGCCCCAGGAGAATGCTTAGTCATGGATACTCAGTTTTACTTAGTACTGTCTCATGATGGTAGGAAATACAAGTACACCATTAAGTGCGTAGCTAGCGGATACGTAAAGCACTACTACCTAAAACAAAAGAACGAGTACTATTTTCTTGAGGCAGTTGCATTCTTTGAACGTCAGACAGGACATGCTGTTAAAATGGTCAAGTCAGATTAGGAGTATAGGGGATACGGAGTTTTTAAGTCCTGGGTTAAGCGCACAGGAGTAGAATTCTACCCGTCCCCTAAGGGCCACAGTAAGAGTAATGCAGTGATAGAAAGATCACATCTAACCATGGAAGACCCAGCAACAGCTGCCAGACTTGACGCGGGTTTGCCCATAAGGTTTTGGACAGACATGGAAAAGAACTCTAATTACATCGAAAATAGGATACCTAACGCACACGGAAGGTTCAAGGGTATTTCCCCTTTTGAGGCCATCTTCAAGAAGAAACCGCTAATGTCACACCTAAAACCCATTGGCTGTGCTGCTATCATGAAGGTGGAGAGTAAGAATGGAGAGCCCAAGGGTGTGTCTATCATATTTCTAGGGTACGAACCAACCACAGGATTCTACAGAGTGTATGATCCTATAGGCAAACGTATCTACGGAGATCTGAGAGAATTCGTTTCGATGTGAATCGCATGGGAAAAAGAGTAGCTGCTAAAGTTCTCAAGATAGACCCCCTAGAGGACGAGAAGTTAGAGAGGGTAAATTGGAATAAGGATCCACCAGCCAAAAGTCTCGTCCAGCAGGAGTTGTTGAGAACAATCAAGAAAGCGGGATCGTCGACGCTGTAGAAATAGAGGGATCTGAAGTGGGAAATTATCCTAGGAAACAGGGTTTGCCCATTTCGGGTGCTTCTAGGTCTTCTGTAGTTGTGGGAAAAGAAGTTGTGGTACTGGAAAGTGATAGTGATACGGATGCCGAACATTTGTCCCCACCAGTCACCCCACAAGTCCATGATCCGGGAGGAAACCCACAACCAGAAAAGGAGAGTGTCAGTACACCGCCAGTCAGTACGATAGCCTTTCCCAAAGCAAAGAATAGGAAGGCAAGACTGTCGAACCGACTGGACCCATTACAGGGAGTTGAAGTAGCAGTTTCCTGCCCCAGAATTTGGAGAAAAATGGGTTCAGACTCAATATGGAGAGCAGTGGCGCACACATATCAAAAAGGGACGTGCCATTCGTCCAGGGGGAGGTTTGAAAGCAATCTCAGGAAAGATGGAACCTACGCATTACATAGACTTCGGAGAGGGAAAAGCAGAGAGAATGTTAGATAGTGAGATAGAGAAATATAGGATTTCTTCAGTCGGTACGACCAGTCTTATCAACCCCCCAGAAGTCAGCGTAGAAACCCAAGTTGTGCCCAAGTTGGAAAAAAGAAGAACAAACTCAGTCAGTATTATCTCCAAATAAGCCCAACCCCGCTACTTTCCGTTCATGGACGCAGGGTGAGATATCCGGAGATAATCTCATACCCGCGGGACAGAAGAGAGTCAGACCCCAGAAGCAACCAGTTGCTCCTCCAGTTAGCGTAGCACCAGCTGCTGTAGCGTCAACACAACCACCACCCATATTGCCTGCCGCAAAATTGCTTGAGGTAGTGCCCGATTTTGCTCATAATGCTTGCCTTTACTCTGCCATTGAACTGCCTCCCGATATTAAACCACAAGACAAGAAGGCAGCAAGAGAGAAAGAGATACAGCAGCAGGAAGAGTTGAGATCGTTCGAATGG
>WBZZ01006572.1:170000-197500 GCA_019918135.1 Paulinella micropora | reverse complement strand
TCTCTTCTGCTTCCCACTCAGCTCTACGAGTGGCAAGTATTCTTTAAAACAGTGCTTGTGTAAACCATTGTGACTTTACCAGAATGGCCGCCTGTAACAGTAACGTACTGAACTTGAATCCAAACTGCTGTAACACTACTTAAGACGACTTGAACAGTGTTCTTCATCATGGAGTAGCGGTGATCGGGGAACGGCGGAGCTGTCTGTCACCTTTTGTTTTGAGATTAAGCTTATATTAATTTACCAAGTAATCAATTTAAGTTTGAAGTTTGACTCATGATGATGGCCGGGCGGGCCTTTATTCCTTTTCGAAAATAGTTATTTAATGACAGGTTTCAAGTTACCGGACCACGAGTGACCGTGCTCAGTGGCACCCCTTCAATTTGCTGCAAGTTAGTCCGAGGCTAAGGTTGGTAAGTTCTAGTGAGTGGTTATGGATATTAACAGGGCAAGTGCTTGTTCACGGGTATCAAAGTTAAGTGCTATGGGCTGAAGCGGCTCCAGTGCATATGAGCTGCCACTGTGCTCATGAAGCCTCGGAACTTGAGTGAATTTGTGAGGCAAGTTTTATGGGTTGTTGTTTTTGGTATGTTTTGGCATTTGTGCAGGTTACGGACGTAACACATCGTGTCAGTTGACCCGTGTCAAAGGGACACTCCGTTTTTAACGGTTTTTCCTTCTGGCTTGTTGTTTGGGTTCAATTCTGGCTTCCCTTTCTAATACAGAAGTGGAGGTTAGCCTTGAACCAGTTGTGTTCAGTATTATTATTAAATTCCTTTTTATTCTTGAGCTCGTAAGGGTAAGAAAGCTGGGGTCTTAATACAGTGTGTCAGGCTCTGATTCACTGTCTCAGCAGAAGTGGAAGTGAAGTGGTACGGCCAGCCTCAGTCAGAAAATCGTTGGACTCAGTACTACTCGGATATACTACCGGGAAAAAAAGGAAGTTGGCAGAGCAAGCCTCCACTGCAAACGTCAAATAGTATTATTTTGTCGGTTAAGATCAGAAACTTTCAGATATTATTTATTGTATGCCGGGGTCTATATCTACTCAATCCAAGAACTCTGAGAATAACATAATTTTCCTCCTGAGAGTCTGCAAAAGAGAGGAAACCAGTATGGTGGGAAAACTTCATGTAGTGCTTGGATCCATATATCAGAGCCAAGCAACAAAAAGGAAACAGAGAGCCATTTCCTATTGTCCGCCCTAACGATAATATTATCCGGCGCAAAAAGTAGTACCGGTTACTACACTAGTCTTAACTTTCATATTCAGATCGTTTTCAACCGGCTCAAAGTATATATATAGAAACCGTCACCGGGTATAACCATAGTATGATCTTGACTAGATATAGCTCATCTATACATCACTGTGTATAGGGGTATAAGAAAAGGTCGCATATTTACCTATCTGCGCCTACCATCCCCCCTCCCCGTCTTATACGGGAACCGTAGTTAATATGGTAGATTGGTAAATCATAGTATTGTCGATGATTGAGAGCTTCCTCTCCGGATCAGTTTCCTCATGGATGTCCGACTCCTGAGGAGCCACACCATTGAGCAAACACTAGCAGCCCATGAGCCGTAGTCTTGGTCGATCCTTGTCGTTAAAGCTTTACAAGCGCCCTCCTCACCTTTCTTGGATAAGAAGAGATGTATAAGCCTCAATGTCCGCTAGGCTTAGCCCTTCATTTTCGTTGTGCGTTGCTCGCATTACAAAATGCAAATTTGAGTTTGGAATTTTTCGAATTCAAATTTGAATTTGAATTTTGAACTATCCTCTCCCCCCTTCTATGGCGCTCTGCCATAGACATACAACGGTATGAATATGTTGCTGTCGTACCATCCCATCGGCTTGCCAGGCCCTGGTGCCTTTCCGGGTCTCCGACCCGCAAGTGCTAGTTCCCCTTAAACTTTACGAGGCTAAGGGTCCATAGCACATGCATCAGCCCTTGTCCACCCTAAGGATCTGTGATCCTGAGATAATCCAGAAGTTCCCAACTGTGTTGGTGCGAACCTCTGAACAACCTCGTCCATTGTTGGAATGAACGGGCGCTATGCCAGTGTCAAGGGTGCCGTGCACGTGGACGTATTAGGCGTTGTTTGTTTGGTTTGGCCGTCTGCAGACATTTTTTTATTGCCACCCGGCAAGTGTCTACTTCGCTGCGGCGAAGTTGTAAGTGTCTAGTGATATATACAGCCCACTGATCTGGGTCTGAAAACGCGTCTATGCTGGTCCTCGGAGCATTCTTGCTAGAGGTAGTTCATGAACTCCTCTTTGCTAGACGACCTATAGTACGCGTGCACATTCCCCTCGACCGCCAGGTCCCAGGGGTTGTCGTGTTTGTCCCTGAAGTAGTAGGCTCTGTCCGCCTTAACCTCCGCGGGCAATGGGATATCCGCCAGGTCGAGTAGTCTGTAGTAAGCATAGATATGCTCCTGCGACCACTGCAACAGTCGGAGCTCGAATGACTCGAGATGCTGTCGCAGCGCCTTCCAAATACCGTAGTATCGAAGAGCGTGCGCGCGCTGATGGTCATTCAACCGCACCCATCCCGGCAGCGACTTGGCTTGCTCGAACAGGGGTTTCGTGAATTTCTCTGTGAACTCAGCGACATGGCTTACGTGCGGGATGATCCCCGGCAACGGATTCCCGGTTGGTGCCCACGTGCTCAACCCTTCGCTGCTGATCGGCAGTGTTCGCACGCTGGACTGTATCCAAGCGTTGTATGCGTGATCCGGGCATCGGTAGGGTCCATACCGCTCCGGCGACATGTACGCTCTTTCCGTGAGGTGCCATGTTCGGGAGCATCTCGGGTATACCCCTCCGCGTTGTTTCATACCCTCACACTGCACCCGTACGACATTATCCTTTTCCGTGGGAGTGTATCTCGCGGACGGATTTGACGTCGGAATGCCCCGTTCATCGATATCCACCTGCGTGGCGGTGGCAAGTTATCTTGCGAGGGTTTTCCTCAAACAATGTGGGTCAGGAACCCAATTAACCTGATTGCCTACCAACCGCATTCGATACAGTTCCTGGGATGGTTTGAACGGGTTTGTTCTGAGGTTGGTTGCGCGAGCGCCGGGCATTGCAGCCTCAGCCTGCGCTCCGCGTCCGTGATATCTAGGTAAGGCGGGTAGATTCGGTGTATTCTACGCGACGCCGGGTCGTATGCGTATCGCACCGGCCTTTCGTATTCCTCCCTTTCTCGTGACGGAAGCTGTAGTAAGTGTGGCTCCATACGGTATTACTTCTCAACATCGTTTCAGTGTCGATGCGGTAAGGCCTGAACAAGCCGGGCTTCACACATCTAAGTGACCTCAGTGGTACTGGGACACAATCCAAGAAGGCGTATATCGGTCGGTCGATCGGCCCATACACTCCCACAATATTGTCGCAAGCATGGAAGTATGCAGTGAAGACTTCCTCGGGACTCCCTGCCCCAGTGCGCGGTCGGTTCAGGCGGCGGACAGCGGTGGTGCTGATACGCCAGATCCCTGACCCGCCGCGGGTCGTTAGGCCGTTTCTGTTCGGGCGAGTTCAGTCTGTCACTGTATTTGTCGGGTGCGAATGTGTCGCGGTCTCTGACCTTTTGCCAGTATAGGCGGCGAAGTTCCTCCGTTCGCTTCGCCTTAGTTGGGCTAGAGGGAAGGTATGGATTTTCCTCCTCTTCCTCGTCCCACGGATAGCCCGTGCCCTTAGGTCGACATCCTCATCCGTTGGTGGAGAGGAAGGTGTACACTCGGTCGGTTCATTCCCCCTGTCAGCCCATGACTTCGCTGGGGTCGTCAACATCTCCGACTCGACCTCATTAGCTCTCCGTGGAGATGCGGGGTGGGCCAAAACACTAGCCGGGATTGTGCCACTTGAGTGTCGGATGGGTGTGAGCGGTGTGTTGGAACCGCGAGGTTCGAGTTCCAGGGTTTCGCTCCCCTGTGAACTCTTGTCGCTGTGGCTACTTGTACCACTGTTCGGTGTCGTCATGGTCGTGTGAGGTATCCCTCTGGTGTGTTATGAGTTCCGCACCTGAGTTCCTCTTCCCCAGGTGGGTTAGGGTCTCCCTGTTGCTTTGCCTCGCGATGCTGGTTCGCCGCCGGGCTCGTCGCGGGGTCGTCACCACCGGAATGTTCCGCGCAGGATAGGGAGGCCGTTGTCCCTCGCCCGCGATCGCTTGTAATCCCAAGTGTACAATCAGTATCACCAGGACTGAAGCCACGCAAGCCAAGAGGAATCCCAAGTACTCTCTACCAGGTGTCCCGTGTCGAACATACACAGGCGGGTGCCTATATCACGTATGTACCCGTGAGTCTATATGTATGTATGTATGTATATCAGCCCAATCACAACGAGCAATGTGCAATGTTTGTCGTGTTCACATGTCGGTGTTTGACTTTCTGCTCGTTTCAACGCATGCCAACAGCTTGACGAAGCGGGTGCACCCTTGCCCCTTTCATCTTTGCTGTCCGCGGTCTATGCAATCGCCTTATTGCGAGATTTATGGCGGTATATTGGGACATGTTAAGTTATTGGGGGAATATATATGCTTACTTATATAGGGCCCTTGGGTTCCGTAGAGCCCTCCACCCAAACAAAGAGCGAACAAGAGCGAGCATAATTTCTAAGAAACTCTGTGGAGAACAGCTTATCATATACCACTCATGCCATTGCCGCGAGAGGCGGTTGTGCAACTCAGGAGGAAGTAGATATGATGTGCAATGCCAACCACGTGACAGGATAAAACCGCAGCTAAGTCACGAGCTAAGTATGAAAGTTTTGAAAATATATTGGCATGCGTATAAAGTGAAAGCTTTTTTATTATTTTAATAATATATTTTGAAATTTTTTAAAAAATTGAATTCTAACCGTTACAACCGTTGTTCAACTGTTTTCTTGATTTCTTGTAATGTTTTCGCTTGTGGTTGTTTCTGTTTGGTTTTTGTTGCAAATTTGATTACAATTGCTGTTTTATCAACTAGGTATGCTTTTTCAAAAATGTTGATTTAAATTGTATTTGAAACTTAAATTTCAAATGCAATTTAAGTTGAAGCCCAATTCATCAGCAAAATGTGTCCCAAGCACACACCTCCTCCCTCTATCGTCCACTATCAGTCTTGTGCAATGTATCTCCTCTCCTTAGTTATACGTGTCAAAGGACAAGGTCGGTGGACTGGGCGAATTGGTGTAAAAAAAAAACAGGTATATGATTCCACTTTTGCAGGTTCTGGTCGAAAAGAATATTTTTATTGATGCCTATCCTTTAATACAACCAATTCAATCCACTCCGCTAGTAACCCAATCCTCAGAGTCTGCTCTTAAGCTTATATAAATAAGAATCAAAGATGGTGGAAAATGTGGGAAACTAGCGAAGCCAAAAACAACCAAGGCAAACACCAGCCAATTCTCGTGGTCCGACCTAACGATAATATATTCCGGTCTAAAAAATATAACGGTTACTAGGAGTATTATTATCATGATCGTTACCCGGTTAAGAGGGTTATTATTATTAACAGCCTCTTATTGTCTGGGTTGACACAGGGGTATGATAAGTAGCACATATTTACCTATCTGCGCCGCCTACAATTCGATGGCTGAGTTTGACACTTGAATGTATTAATGCCCTGGCAGTAATACTCACTACTACACTGCATTAATAGTTTTTTGAAAATTACGCAGTTTTTCGAAACTGATTATACACTGACTTATTATTCTTTGAAACTCAGGCTCTTTGTGCGGCAGTTTTTCAAGTCGAAACTTGAATTGTGTAGTTTAAAGTTTTGAAAATATATAGAATACAAAAAAACGAGAAAGAGAAGGGTGGGTGTTTCTAAGGCCCCACCCCCCCTTCCATTTTGAATTTCCCTATCGTTTGCCATTTTTGCCATATTCGTTCATATAAGGGCGATAACAGCATAAATCCCCATTTTTTACACGCGTAGTATAGGGTCGCACTTCGGCACACTTTTTCAAGACACGCCCCCCGCCGCCAGAGATGCGCACCAAAGCAAAAAGGAAATGAGCCCAACAAAAAACAAAATGGTAATAGAATTCATCAGCAAATACTTCAACTATACGATTATACCAAAATCGTCTAATCGTGTAATTGTTTTTTTCTCCGTCGTTAGTTTCAGTTTTTAGCACTACAAGACAAACATCAAGACACACATTTTCTACAAATCAAAAATTACCTTTTTCTTTTTGTGCCGTTTGGTTTCAATTATGTTTTCTGGTTGTATGTCTTCTTTTTTCAACTGTTGCTTTATTTTCTTCTCCTTCGTTATCTCTTGAACTTGTTCGTTAATTTGCTTTTCATCATCAACTGGCTTTTCAAACTTAGTCTTTAATAACTCTCGGGGGCTGACTAGTTCTTTATTAGATAGCACAATCTTAAATCCATTTCTACCCAAAACAGTATATATCTGCTTTGACCAAGTTCGTCCTCCTTTTGAAAATAGATTTCGTTGAACTTCTCGTCTTACCTTATCGCCAGGTTCAAATTCGTTAATACTCTCATCTCTTTCAATTTTTGGTTTATTAGTAGCTTTCCCATTTAATATATCAATTGGTCTAGCTTTGATTGTTGGATGAAAACGATTATTGTAAGCTTTAACCATATCATCAATGTATGAGACCCAGTCAAAGTTCCCATTAGTTTCAAATAGTATATCAAGCCACCGTCTAATAGTTCTAATAACTCTGTCAACTATTGCGAGTGCCTTGTGGTCTCCTACTTCAACTGTTCTGTGTTCAATGTTATGTTCATCAAAATATTTATTAACTGCTCCTTTGTATTCTCCTCCGCTATCTGTTGTAATGATTTCTGGAATATATGGAATAGATTTTAAACCAGTATATACTTCATTCGCAGTTTTATTTTTTAGCGGTCTGACTTCTAAAAATCTACCATTAGTGTCAATCCAAACCAACATAAAGGCATATTTTTTTATTACCTGGTTTATCTTTTAACTTAGACATATCAGCCAAATCTACGAACACTTGTTTCAACGGTTTATCAGCCCATATCGTATTCCATTTCTTACTTTGTTTTTTTTGGTAATGTAGTTCTAATGCCTGTTGCTCTTTCAGTTCTTGTAAATGGTCGTCCATCGCCTTCTAATACTTAATGACACCTAATGCTTTACCGCCTACAGCGATAGATGTATCTCTATATATTGCTCTTTCTTTTTTTTCAAGTTCAAAACAATAATTAGAACAAAACTCATACATATAAAACCAATCAAAACTATCATCAATGGCTGTAATCTGTCGGTTCGCTAAACACAGTGTTAATCCACACACATAGCAACTAGTGAAGTCATACATACGATGATTATATAGGTAGTCCATAATGTGTAAACGAACATCTAATGGTAGGTTTTTTATCTTGTTCATCTCTATTTTTGGTGAAGATTTTTTTAAAAAAGGTTCATATAGTATGAGATTTTCAAAGTCAAGTGTAAAAAATAAAAAATATACAACTACAACACCAAAAGGAAAAACAATTCATTTCGGTGATGTCAGATATGAGCATTATAAAGACCGCATTGGACTTTTTTCGCATCTCAACCATTTAGACAAAGAAAGAAGAAGAAATTATAGAGCAAGAGCAAAAGCTATAAGAAATTCAAAAGGTGAATTAACATACAACAATCTAGAGTATGCTAATTACTATTCTTATCATTATTTGTGGTAGTTTCTAGAATTTAAGAAATATCTTTGAAACATCATTACTTTCTTTTTTTGATTTCTCGGGTTGTCCCGCATAAACATTAACATTAACACGGCCAGTCTTCTTGCCTTTACCTTTCTTTGGCTGTTCCTCTTCCTCACTTTCCTCGCTCTCGCTCTCACTCTCCTCTTCCACTTTCTTTTTAACTACTTTCTTCACCTTCTTCTGTTTAGTCTTTAATTTAATACCCGCAACCCGTCGGGCAACGATATCTACGAAATCCTGTTCAACCTCTTCATCCGAGCTACTTTCCTCACTTATCTCACCGTACACTTCTGCTAGCGTAGCTCCGCAGTCTCTACCATTAATGAGGTCCTTAGCCAACTGTTTCTTGGCCGTATGTTCCATCTTTTCATCATTGGTCATTTCTTTCACATTCTTCGCCTCTTCCTCCGCTAGTAGTTCCCTAGCCCTCTCAATCTTCCTTTGCTTAGCCTTTTCCTTTCGCCTCGCATTCGCGATTTTAAGATTTTCTACCGAAGATTTACCCGGCATAGGTTGGTACTTGTTTGCTATGGGTTGGTATATTTTGCTAAATATAATATTTTAATTAAGATAATATATAACCTACGGTCATAGACAGTATACAACAATGGGCAGTCAATATAAATCGCTCTTAGGCTTATCTGAAATAGCGGTTGATAGTCTGGATATAAAAAATTTAGATTTAACGAACACAAACATAGTGGGCTTATACACAGATAGGGTGCCAGAAGATGCTGACCCCGTAAATCTTTATTTTACCAACAGCCGATTTGATGCGAGGTTGGCTTTAAAATCAACAACGGACTTAAAAGAAGGCACTAATCTATACTATACTGATGGTAGGTTTGATGCGCGACTAACCACTAAATCAACCACTAACCTTTCCGAAGGCACTAATTTATATTATACTAATGCTAGGTTTGACACTCAATTAGCAACAAAGAGCACAACCAACTTATCCGAAGGAACTAACTTATACTACACCACAGCAAGGGCTAATACAGATTTTGACACAAGGATAGCAACTAAATCAATAGATGCTTTGAGTGATGTAGTCATAACAGGCACCCCCGCCGATAACCAACTGCTCATTTACAGCACTGGGCAATGGCGAAATGTTGCTTCTCCTTTTCTTAGATTGGATGGGCTCGCTATGATGATAGGGGATTTAAATATGGGAGGGTTTAATGTAGCAAATGTCGGTAATGTTGATGGAATTGATGTTTCAGCTCTTGATAGTTCTGTGGTAAAACTAACAGGAGACCAAACAATAACAGGTAATAAAACATTTACTACTTATGTGGGTGTAAAAGACTCAAATCCATTGAACACAGGCAAATTATTCTTCAATTACAACAATAATATGGGCTCTATCTATTCGTCGGAAGCGGGTGGGGCGACTGGCTATCCATTATCTTTTGTAGGCTCGTCCATACTTTTTGCTCCAACAACAGGGGGCGGAATGACATTGACAAATAATGTTTTAAATTTTAACAGCACAACAGCAATCAGCGGACTGCCCGCACCATTCTATGACGGCGATGCTTCAACAAAAGCATACACCGACACTAAACTAGCAAAGGACGGAACAACGGCTATGACTGGTAGTTTAAATATGGGTGGTTTTGCGATTACAAATGTTGGTAATGTTGATGGTATTGATGTATCCACCCTTGATACTTCTGTGGTCAAACTAACAGGAGACCAAACCATAGCTGGTATTAAGACATTTAGCAATGTGGTAAATGCTAGTGCGGGGATTGATATGAAAAGCCAAAGCATAACAAATGTAAATCTTGTTGATGGTGTTGATGTTTCTACTCTTGACACTTCGGTTGTTAAACTAACAGGAGACCAGACCATAGCAGGGAACAAAAAATTTACATCAACAATAGAAGTGCGTGGCGCCACAGCTCCAACCGCTTTTGATGGTATCGGTATTGCCTTTGATACGGCGACAAATATAGGAGAGATTGTGGCACAAAAAATAGCAACCGCGGCCTATTATCCAATACAAATAACGGGGTCATATGTTGATTTATATGCGGGTGATAATGTAATCGCGACCGCAACGGGCACTACACTATCTTTAAACAATAGAAAAATTACAAATTTGGCCACACCAACAGCAACAACAGACGGAGCGACAAAAGGGTATGCGGACACATTAGACGGGCAAAATGTGAAACTAACAGGAAACCAAACCATAGCAGGAATTAAGACATATAGCAGTGGTGTTGAAATAACGGGAAATTCAATCAATGCAACAACAAAAGGAACATTCGTGGTTTTTAACTCCACAGCCAATATCGGGTCAATTGCTAGTTTGGATATGAAAACAGCGACATATTACAACTTTGAAATTTCTGCGAAAAAAATAAGTTTTATTATTGACGGGACGATAGTCGGTTGGGTAAATGCTTCGGGGTTAGATTGTAATAGTAGCAAAATAGCGAACCTTGGAACTCCGACATTATCAACGGACGGAGCGACAAAAGGGTATGCGGACACATTGGACGGTCAAAATGTAAAACTAACAGGCGACCAAACCATAACAGGAATTAAAATATTTAATGGAAGTAGAAATGATGTAAAAGCACTGACCTTATTAAGCCAAGCCGATTTCAATAATGTGGATATCATTAATGGTGGAAATATAACATATAATGGTGCGAGGATATTAAACCAAAATGGAGGGGACATATTCTTTTCACAGACAACGGGTGATTATCAGTATTTCTTATTTACTCTAAATACTGCTTCAAGTGGAACCGCGAACCAACGAGGCTACCTATTTACGAATGTAGCGGCTGATGTAAAGGGGGCGGGACTTTATATTTCAAAACTTTTGGATAATAAAAGTGCTTCGTCCGACATTGTCCGTTTTAACAATGCTGGGGGAATGAAGTTCTACGGAGCCTTAGATATGAACTCAAACAACATAACAAATGGCGGAACAATAACAGGAACGACAATTACTTCAACCGCGGGTATATCAACAACAACAGCAACCGCAAGCGGGTTATTAACAGCGACAGGAGGTTCTAGCATAGTTATACAAGGAAATACTAATGGAGGTAATACGAGAGGAATATTTTTGTGGGACACTGGCAACACCAGTTATGGTATTTATATGGCTTCAAATGGGGGAGCCACAAATACCAGAAGTCTAGCGGGAGGGTCTGCGGTTGCAGGCAATGATTTCACTTCTTTTGCCGTTAGATTTAGGGTAAGTAATGCTTCAACCGACGGATTTATCTGGGAGAACTCGTCCGAACAATTGTTAATGTCATTAAACGGGGCAAACGGGACTTTATGGACAAAAGGTCTAATAACGGCTAGTGCTGGTGTATCAACAACTACGATCACTGCGAGTGGATTGATAACAGCAAATGCGGGGATAACATACACAGGAACATTAACCTCGGCAACAAATACAAGTGGGGCAAAAATAGGAGTTCAGGGAGCAACAGACGGAACAAATGCAAAAGGTATATTTCTATGGGATACAACCAATACAAGTTGGGGGATTTATGCGGCATCTGGTGGGGCTGCAAATACTAGAAGTTTGGCAAATGGTTTAGCCGTTTCAGGAAATGATTTTAGTTCGTATAGTTTTCGGTTTAGGGTTGCTAATGATTCTACAATGGGTTTTGTGTGGGAGAATTCAGCAGAGCAATTGTTAATGTCGTTGAATGGGGCGAATGGAACTTTATGGACAAAAGGATTGATAACGGCAAGTGCGGGAATTACATATTCTGGGGTGCTAACAACGGCATCAGCATCAACTAATGGGGCGAAAATAGCAATTCAAGGACAAACAGACGGAACAAATGCGAGAGGAATATTTATGTGGGACATCGGAGATTCAAACTGGGGGATTTATATGAGCCAGTCTGGGGCAAGTAAATCGTTAAGTGGAGGAACAGCACCAGCAGGAGGAGTAGGCGGAGGATTAACTTCTTATTCTATTAGATTTAGAGTGAATGGTTCTTCAACGAGTGGGTTCATATGGGAGAATAATTCAAATACTGCTTTAATGTCTTTGAAAGCAAGCGATGGACAATTATGGGTATTGTCTAATCCTATTCAATATTCAGACAGGAGAAAAAAAGAAGATATAAAGGAATGCTTATGATTAGATTTTATTAATAAGCTAAATCCAGTCTGCTATCGTATGATTGACGACAAAAAGAAATGTAGGACTGGGTTAATAGCACAGGAATTAGAAGAAATACTAACAGAAATGGATATGCTAGATTTTGGCGGATTTATAAAAGAAAAAATTATGGTGCCGTGTCCAAAGCAAAGAGCGGAATACGAATTGAAGGGTGTAAGTATCAATCCAGAAGATGTTAAATGTGTTGATAGTGGTGATGTTGGTTATGGTATAGGTTATTCAGAGTTTATCGCCCCGTTAATTAAGGCGGTTCAACAATTATCAGAAAAAATAAATAATATAACTAATGATATAGCTGACTTAAAAAAACAATTAGCAGGAATCCGTAATAACAATGCCACCTAGATTACACCCTCCACCTCCACTCATTGATATGGCAGATGGAGAACTAACACCAGAGTTGAAAAATCGTGTTTTGGATATTTCGTTGAAGAATGAGGAAAAAAAAGTAGAGCACGAATTGGAAGACAACTGGAATTGTTGTTGTATAAAGAACAGGCCAACCGACAGCCGACTTATTAAATACTTATTTCAAATGGGTATTATTATCGCCATCATCACCCTTTGTATTGTAAGGCTATCTGAAAAGAACTTACCGTGTGAAGTTGCCAACACTTATGTGGGTATTTTAACACTATTAATAGGCATCTGCCTTCCTTCCCCTTCTAGTTCAAAGAAATGAGCATTCATATAGATAGACTTTATACCACGAGGCTTCATTTGTGAGGGCGGAGCCCGTCACAACGCTATTTGCTTGTGAGCAGATTAGCGGAATAGCTTCATCAAAACTAACACACCAATCGCTGAAAGGCTTATACACACATTTAAATTTGGTTTCTATTCCTTTTTGAATACACCACACACAACTTTCATTTTTTTTATCGCTGACTCGCGAATAGAAATCGCAAGCTGTCCGACCTAACACAGAGCACACAAATAATAATATTAATAACATAATATATTATACAACATATAGAAACAATGACTGATTTCAAATTCCAAAAGATTATTTTTCTAAGTAATGATTTTGCGGGCGGTAGCAAAACATTTGACAAAACCATTAAATTGAACTTTACCCCAACTAGAATGAATGTTAAGTATATCCACTATATGAATGATATGACCGAGACGAAAACAAAAATTCTTCATATGGACCGCATAGGAATTATTGGCACATTCGCCGATAGCAACACCGCAAACATTTCAAATCTAAGCTACAATTTGGGGATTATTAATCGGACCGACGGACAATACACATTTAGAGTGCTTAAAACAGACAATGGCAGTATTGAGACTGACCTGCTAGCTGGAAGAATTGTTATTTGTTTAGAATTTCTAGCGTAGGGGCCTGCTCCCCCTACAACCCCGCAGGTAAAAAAATTTATTTTAGAATATATACAACCTACGGTCGTAGACAGTAATATATTTGGAGGTGCGGAGGCGAAGTCTCTGCTATGGAGAAAATAAATAATGTAAAGGTTAAACCAGTCAAGCAAAACGGAGATGGCGACAAGTTGGCAAAAGGATATAAGTTGTTTGATGAACCGTATGCCAATATTTTTCTTCTCGCTCGCAAGAAGAGTGGCAAGACAACGGCACTGTTTGAAATCCTAAAACGAACAACTGACAAAAAGACCCGTATTGTTATTATTGCTTCAACAATACATAAAGACCACATTTACAAAGAAATGGTTAAGCACTTCAAGAAGAAGGGAAACCCGATGGCGATATACACATATTTGAAAACGGATGGCCTGTCTGTTATTGATTACGAGTTAGATAAACTGAATAAACCCGATGAAGAGCAAGAAGGCGAAATCATTCAAGACGAGAAAGAAGAACCAAAGCCGAAGTTTTTATATTTTGGTAAAGAGGAAGAGAAGAAGAAGCAGGAGGGAGGCGAAAAACCACAGAGACCGAGCAAATACATTACACCAGAAGTCGTGTTCGTGCTAGACGATTTAGGTAGTGGTTTAAGGGATAAGTCTGTGAGCGACCTGTTAAAGAAAAACCGCCACTACAAGTCAAAGGTGATTATGAGCTCGCAGTATCTTAACGATATGAAACCTGAGGCGATTAAACAGCTTGACTACCTTCTTATTTTTCCTGGTCAGAGTGTTGATAAAATTGAACTTGTATATAAACATTTAGACCTCGGCTACGACCTTGAATACTTTATTGAAAAATATCACGAGGCTACCAAAGAACGATTTAACTTTTTGTATGTTGATGCTGTATCGGACGAACTGAGGCAAAACTTCAACAAAAGGTTTTTGTAATTTTAATATTTATTTTTTTTCAAACATTATATAGATGCCAACATCACCCGTTATTATCAGTAGTCCATCAGGTTATAACATCAGCTACAATCCAAGCCCAGTAAGTATGCCACAAGCAGGAGGGAAAAGAAAATCAAAAAAGAAACAAACAGGAGGTAAAGTAAATTGGAAAAAAGTCGGACAAGCAATAGTGGATGCTAATAGGTTTATCAAGAAGAACCAGTTGATTTCAAGGGGTGCTACCTTTCTTAGCGATGTCGGAGTTCCTTATGCGGACCGTGTAGCGAAGGCCGCGATGAAGCAAGGCTACGGCAAGCAACGAGGCGGAGCTGTTAAGTTTCGTTAGCAGGGGCCTTCGTCCCCCGCACCCCCTCCGTTGGGGTTATGTATTACTGGCTATCGCCGTAGGAGATAAACTAAATCTTATATTAATTTTTTTTCTAACAATATACGAACCTTTTTTTAAAAAAAGCTTCACCAAAAACGGAGCTGCGGAGGCGAAGTCTCTGCATATGAAGACCAAAACTCGTGGAGGTGCGGAGGCGAAGTCTCTGCGAAAACAAAGACCGCCGAGGATATACAGAACCAAAGATGGTCGGCCATATATTAAAGTGAAAGACAAACGAGCATATCTCAACTTTGGCGAGAAAACGAATGACCTTTCAACACTTCAAATCGTTAAACTGTTTTTGAAATATATGAAAGGGGATACCCATTCCAAACCCCACAGGCGGGGTCGTAGGGGCGGAGTCCCTACAAAAGAGCGAATAGTTAAGTCCGAATTCAATCGTCTTGAACACGAGAACCGCAACCAGATACAAAACAACCTGCTGAAAAAATATGAACTAATACACGAGCAGGAAGAAAAGGAAAAGAAGTTAAGAGAACAGGCGGAAGATGAGAAGAAAAGAATGGAGAGGAAGGAGAATGCCGACATTAAAGCAAGACAAGAAGACCTCATAAGGGAGGCGAACAGAGAGCAAAAACTTATAGAGGATGTAAAATTTGAACAAGATAGAAAAAATAATTTAATGCTATTACCACCTTTCCAACCTCAATACATACAAGCACCACCACAAGCACCACAATTAGGACCACCACAAGCACCACAATTAGGACCACCACAAGCACCACAATTAGGACCACCACAAGCACCACAAGCACCACAAGCACCAGAAGAAAAGCAGATGCCATTGAAAACAAAAGAAGAGAAAAAGGCTGAGAAGGAATTAAAAGAAAAATACATTGAATTAATGAAGAAAGCGGGCTTTACAACTAAATTTATTAAAAGCTTGAGCAAAACAGAATTTATCAAACTTGGCACAGGAATAGAAAAAGCAATAGCCGATGCCCAATCAGCAGATGAGCAGAAAGAACTGGCGGAACAATACAAAAAAGAATTAGAACAAGAAAAAAAACTAGCGGAGGCCAAAGCGAAACACTTTGAAATTAAAGACAAAATATCATACATATCCGCAGGTTTAAGAAATGATTACAAGTATCCAAAATTGGACATACCCAAAACTTTGGGCCCTGCTTTGGAAAAAGAAATGAAAGCTCGGGGCAAACCACCACCAAAAAAAGTTAAAGGAAAACACACGACAGCGGGTATGGCACAGGTTATAGTAGATGAAGGTATTGATTTAGGAATAGACCAGAATGAAATGAGAAAGAAACTCGCTGATTATTTGGGAATAAACCAAGCTGGTGCTGGGGCAAAAACGATGGAGGAATTAATACACAAACTTTTAACGATAGCAAAAATTAAGAAATATTTGAAGAAGGGCAAATACACATCTACCGACAAAGGAGGTAAGAAGAAAATGAAGAAGAAGGATTATGTAAATAACTTAGTATCTGAAATGAGAAGCGACCCAAACATTAAAAATCAAGTTTCAAATACTCTCGGTATTCAACCAACCGAGGAAGCAACAGCAGGGGCAAGCCCCCGCACCCCCACCACAGATGTAGAGGAAGTTCAACCGCCAGCCCCCACCACAGATGTAGACACCATTCAACCAGCACTAACAGAAGAGCAACCAAACCCCACCGCCGAGGTAGACACCATTCAACCACAAACACAAAATGAGAAAGATATAAATCCAGGGGTCGTAGGAGCAGGGAACTTCGTCCCCCGCACCCCCTCTGATGGGGTTGTAGGGGTTTACCCCTACCGAGGGCTAATGACGGACGAAATAGACAACATTATGAAAAAGCACGAATGGTATATCGGCACGGTAGCCAGCGATGAAATAAACAAATTGAAACCAGAAAAAAGAAAGAAGTATGGTTTTATAATGAACTTGGATAAGTCTAGCCAACCAGGCTCACATTGGATTGCTGTTTGGATTGACACCATTAAAGATGACTCTATTGAAATCTACGACCCTCTCGCACTGTATAAGCCGACTGAGCTATTTCTTCACCAAATTAAACAGCTTATTGAAAAGAGTAAGCCGAACACATATCTACTTATGAAAGTCAATCAGGTTAAAAACCAAAGCGACACGACAGATACCTGCGGATGGCATAGTATACGGTTTCTTTTAGAGCGAGCAAAAGGGAACCGCTTTAAATTTGCCAGCGGTTGGACAGACTTAAAAGAAAAAGAAGCGGAGGACCTGAAATCGCAGAATGGGTATGGCTTTGACACATACATTTAGAACCCGCCAGTAAAATAAAAATATATTTTCCAATATATAGTTTTTGAGATTGTAAGTGGTTTTTGAAAAAAAGCACTTACTATGGAATATAGAGGTGGGCGAAGTAGTAATATTTACTATGTCAATAGCAAAAATAGGATAAATGGCACGGACAGTGATTTCACTCACTCCATTGATATGAAATCGCTAGACAATCCAACACATTGTAAAATTTTACATATCTATGTGCCGAAGTCGTATTATTCTGTTTCTTCGCCATACAATACTTTTACTCTGAGCGAAGATGGATTTGAGGCTCTGATTACGATACCCGAGGGCAACTACACAATGAATAACTTAAAGAATAAACTGGCCGAGGTGCTAACCGCAGATAGCCCCAATGACTACACATACACAATAACAAGCAACAATACCAATACCGACCCAGAAGACGGCAAGCTATTATTTACCGTAGCGAATAACGGAGGCATTCAACCGCGGTTTATATTTGACGGCGAAACTCGCATTCACGAAGTAATGGGTTTTGACCGCGACTCAACATATTTCTTTGCTAATAATTCCATTAGGTCTCCAAATGTCATAATTTTGACTGGCGAAAAAACATTATATTTACAGTCAGATTTAGTAGGCGAAGGCGATAATCACGTATTACAGGAAATATATACCGCGAATGAAATCCCGTTCGGCTCTGTTATCTACGACGGCTCTGGCAGTGAATACGGCAAACGACTATCTACTAGTTCAAGCAATTTGTATCGGTTTTACTTGACTGACGAAAACGACCAACCAGTTAATCTCAACGGCCTCGGCATTGTAATGACATTGTTGATTTACCGCGAGACAAATTATTTTAGTCTATTTACATCGTTCTTTAATTTGTTAAAATCTAGATAATTAATTTTAATTTTAGAATTATTTATTTTTTTGGGGGATTAATATAGGAACCTTTTACAAATCGTTTTTGAGATACGCTTTGCAAGCGAAGCTTCGCAATCGTAAGTGGTTTTTGGAAAAAAGCACTTACACAAAAATGCCTACACAACACGGAGGCGAACTAGATTTTAGCAGGACTGACTACATCAGTGCTTCTTATCGCTTGAATAAGCTTACCCCTCGTGAGGGTTCTGTTAATATCACTGTTTCTACCGCGGGAGGACAGGAAAGCAACTTTGACCTTATCAGCCGTCCGTTTAACTTGGCTCGCTCTGTTTTGAGTTTTAATTATGCCCCAGATGCGAAGGCGGCGAACTACAATAAATGCTTTATGGACTGCCTAGCCCCGATTAGGCAGATACAATTGATTACCAGAGGTGGTGTTTATCTGTGCGACATTAACGAAGTCGGCAATATCACCAAGATGATTTGGAAACCCGAAACCTCCATTGATGATTTACTAGCTTTGGAAAACCACGACAACAAATCTGGTGCTGGTTGTATGCTTCAAAAGAACAATACAACAAACGGGGCGAGTTTTAGTAATACCGCTGCGACTGAAAGAAAAGTTAGCTTGCTTGATGCTATCGCTCTAAAAGCAAACGGAGACCCTTTGACCGCTGTTGGTGCTACAAATGCTGGTGATGTTTCGGCGGCGATTACTACTCGTATTACCGAAGTTATGACTTCATATCAAACTAAGATGCGGGCTTACTTAACTCAACCAGCAACAAATGCTCGCAGACACGATGATACTTTAATCGCAGCAGCAACTGGCACTCTTAGTGTTGTTAATGTAGCACATAGCGAGGCTAAGTATTTCTCAGGAGGAGCTATTAATACTGCCGAACCGAGTGTTAATGTTAAGATTAATCTTGGAATGCTTTACAATACTATTTTTGCTCTGGATAAAACTATTATGTTTCCAGAAATTTTGACTATGCGGATTGTTTGGCAACAGACACCCAAAATCTTTTATTACAACGATGACCCTCTTTCTACTGGTGGAGGCACGGTCGCGGCAGCTGATTTAAATGTTAGTATTACTAATCTAAGCCTGTTCTTAGCTGTTGAAACCAATCCTGATGTAATTCAATCAATTCAACAGAAGATTATGAGCCCCGAAGGTATGAGCTTCAACATTGATTATTCTTATTTGTATAAAAATACCGTCGGAGTGGCTTCAACTTCTCAAAATGTTATCCTTAGATTTGACAGAGGCCACGGACGACGAATTAAGAAAATTTATCACTCTGTTTTCAACACAACCGAAAATAAGAACACTGCTTACGACAATAGCAACCTGCTCGGCTCAAAGGTCCAAACTTTTTATACCACACTAGACGGAGCACGACTTCAAGAATTCAATGTTGATTGTCAAACTGGAAAACTAGAAGACTATATGTATCTTAAACCGAAGTTGGAAGGCTCTTCTTTGATGAATAGCAATGTTTATCAGTATAACTGGGTTTGGTGCGATAGCTTTGACAATACCCGTCCGCTGTGGAGCAAGGACCAAAATGAAATCAGTGGACTATCCCTAGACACCGAGCGACGATGGGAGTTTATTGCTACCACTGCGAATATTGCGTCCAATCATTACACATTTGTCGTAACTTAGCAAGAAGTAAATGTTAAGAATGGCACCATTACCAGAACCTAAGTAGGGGCCTGCTCCCCCTACGACCCCGCAAGTTAGGTAATAGGTTTTTAATTTTGATAGATTATTTATTTTTTTGATAATATAGGAACTCTAACAAAACATTTTTTGAGGTTATAGGAGGTTTTTTGTAAAAAAAGCTCCTATGCACCAGAGAAATTTAATCGCCCAAAATCCTGACGGAGATTTCGTAAATGTCAAAGTCGGGTATGATGGACACATTGAAACGAATAATATGAAAACTGCCTTCGGTGAAGCATTAACCAGTTCATTAACACCAGTATTACAGGAAATCTTTCCCTACACAGTTAATACACGGATATGGACATTAACTCAAACTAATGCGACCGTAGCATTTAATGCGAATATGGCTGAATTGAAAACGGAAGCGAAAGCTACCGCCGATGCCATTATGGTAAGCAAAAAAAGAATTAAATACAGAACAGGGATGGGAGTTATGTGTCGCTTCACTGCCTTATGGACTACTGACGAAACCAAGGACTACTATTCATTTATCGGCATTGGTGATACCGCATTAGATAATGGTTTCTATTTTTACAAGACTAAAAATGACGGAATGAATATTCTCCATACCAAAGCAGGAGTGCCTACCTTGGTTTCACAAGCGACTTGGAATGACCCGTGTAATGGAACAGGCGATATGCCTAATATGGATTGGACGAAGGGAAATGTATTTCAAATTCAATTCCAATACTTGGGCTTTGGTGCTATAAGGTTTTCAATTGAGAACCCGAACACAGGCGAATTCCAGCAAGTCCATATGATTAAGTATGCGAATGCCAACACGGGTGTCAGTCTTCGGAATACAACTCTCCCTTTTGTGGCACGAATGTTTAATAATGGTGGAACTGGAATACAAATATTAAAAACAGCCAGTTGTAGTATGTTTATTGAGGGCGCCAACACTGTTAATACAAGCATATCAAACGAAGCGGAAGGAGATGAAAAGGCGAGCACTACTGAAAGCCCAATTCTAAGCATAAAAAATAAAACACTTTTTAATGGTGCCTCAACAAATTATTCAACCGTTTACCCAACTCTCGTAAGCATATCAAACGAAGACACCAAAGTTAATATAGTGCGAATTGTAAAAACGACAGGAGCACTTACGGCGGAGAACTTTGCCGATATTGATGCCACAACCTCAATCGTATCAAAGGACACTGCTGCGACTGCTATTGGTGGTGCCACTATAACGGATGTAATTCTAAAACTGTATGTTAATGCTACTTCAAGCCAGCTTATTGACCTGCGAACTTACGATGTTCAACTATCACCTGGTGAAAATCTAACATTTTTACAAAAGTCTGTATCAACTGTTGCTAATGGAGGAAATGTGAGTGTTATCGTTAATTTCTTAGAAGACCATTGATGTGGGTGGATGGATGGAGTAATTTTATATTAAAGATAAACTCCAACCATTATATAAAATGAACTACAACAAATATCAGAATGGAAAAATCTACAAACTTATCTGTAATAAGACTGGTGAGGTGTATATCGGAAGCACAATAAAATCATTGGAGCATAGAGCTAAAACTCACACATATCTTCTGAATGAATACAAAAAAGGAAAAACAAATTACACTTATTCGTTTTCAATTATAGAAAGGAATGACTATCGGATTGAATTGATTGAAGCTTTCCCTTGTGATAGCCACCTTGAATTAGAACAGAGAGAAGGATACTGGATAAGACACACAAAATGTATAAACGATAATTTTAAAACTGGTATCACAGTCCCGTGTAATCAGAATAAAAAAGAATATAATAGACAGTATAAAGAAATTCATAAGGAAAGATTGAGAGCCCATAATCTAAAAAAAAGTTGAATGCCCTTGTGGAAGACGAATTGTTCATTCACACAGAAAAAGACATAGACATTCTACATTTCATTTAAAATGGGTTATAAGGTGCCATAATGAATTAAATCACTTATAGAAAAAATAAAATGTTTTAGAATTACAATTGAAGCTGTTTGAATATTTCTTTTTTTAGCTCAGGATAGTTGTCTAGAAATGGTTGCTTCGCCATCCATCTTAAATATTGTGTATCAAATACAACCACATCGGCTACTGTCTTTCCCTTATATTTTCCCATAGGTATCTTTCCTTGTTCTTGAAGTTTCTTGTTTTCTGATTTGTATTCATTAATGTGTCCATCAATTACTTGCTTAATTTCTTGTAAAGTAAATGTTCTGTCTTTGTTGCTGACAGATAGCTGTTCAAATTTTTCACAAAGTTTTTGCATCGGTGAGTGTAGAGTAGTGAGTATATAATAGGGAGGAAAAAAATAAAAAATAATTAATTATATAGAACGCCCAACGAGTTGGACTGTCGCACGTGTGCGACGATGTCCGAATGGATAAAGTTCGTTAAGGCTTACTCTGCCAAACACGGTATAAGCTACAAGGAGGCATTGAAAAAAGCTGGTAAGGAATACAGAAAGCAAAAAGGCGGTAATGCGGATTTATCAGAGGATGTCTATTTGTCGCGGACAGATAGAAAGGGAGCTGACGGGTGGAAGCCTGTCGCTAGCAAAGAAAAATCAACCGTGTATGAAAAAGATGGTAAGGCGATTGTGGCATTTAGGGGGAGTGCGGATAAGCGAGACTTACTCACCGATGTCGCCTTGGTGAAGGGTGTATTGAAACGGACTCCGAGATATAAAGAAGAGCAGAAGCTGGTTAATGATGTCATAAAGAAATATGGTAAGGATAATGTAGAGCTGACTGGTCATTCACTAGGTGGCACGATAGCAAAAGATTTAAGCCGACAAACGGGTGTAAAGGCTACAGCATACAATAAAGGCAGTAGCACAAGAGACTTTGTGGAAGGAGTAATTGACCGAGTAGCTACAAGAGTAAATCCAAAAGGGAAGAGGGCAAAGACCGCGAAGCTAACGACGAACTACCGAACTAAGTATGACCCCGTATCGTTAATGGGTGCTACGGCTGTAAATACCAAGTTAGTCAAACCAAAAAAAGGAATTCATACGATAAGAAGCTTCAAGGGCAAAGGAGCCAAAAAAATTTACCTATGACTTTCATAACTCGTTTGATAGTCCAATATCGTTCAAGCAGGTGGCACGACTTAAAGCAACATATAACAAATTCATTGACAGTAGGTCTAGATTTATCCACACTGGTGTTGTTCGGCCTTGTGAGCAGTGGATGGTGGATGAGAATGTCGGCTGGATGTCAGCATACGGTTTCTTGTCTGGTATCGTTTTTTTTCTATCAAATTTCTGCTCAATATCGTCAATCGTAATGAATATATGTTCTTTGGTATCCCTAGTAATAGTGTGAATATCGCCGTTATGGACAACCTTCGTATTACAACGAAACACGACCTGATGACCTGTTTTAAGCGGTTTATTTTGTAGCATTTTGTTATTGCTTTCATTAACATTGTTGTTAGAGTGGTGTAATATTAAAGGTGGGTTAGGGTCAGTCGGTTTAGGGTGTGGCTTAACTTGCTTATTAAGAGCATCTAATTCTTCAAGTGTTAGTATTGTAGGTAGGCAGTCTTTTGCTTCATGCTGGCTAAGCTCATTACCACCTATTTTGTAATAGTCTTCTACCTTATTTAAGATAGATTGTAGAACTAGGTCTTTGGCTTGTCTGTAATTTGTATCAAGATTTATTTTTGTAAATAGCTTGAAAGTTTTTGACTTGTGGAATGGTTCGGATGTTGGGTCTGGGCAAGGAAGCTGAGCTAAGTGGCCGAATAAGACGATAGATACACCGCCGAATGGTCTGTTGATTTTAGTGTATTTTCTGAGCATATGGTCCAGACTTTCTAAATTCTTGGAAGTAAGCATAGAAACTTCATCAATCGTTATTCTGTGGTTAATGGCTTCTTCGCCAACTGGTATCGGTAGCGGAAGTCTATGACATAGCATTGTTAGTATTTTTTGGAGTGTATATTCAGAATTAATAACTTGGCGGGCATTGTGTGTCATAGCGGTTGATAAAGTCTTTTTGTCTTTGAAATGGGTGTTAGTGTATTTTGATGGCTGACCAGTTAGGTATTTAATCATTTCAGATTTACCCGTTCCAGCTTTGCCGTGAATAAGTAAGAGTTCTTGTTCTGGTAAAGGTTTGTATTCGTCTTTGGTGCTATAATCTGGAAGCTCTGTATCCTCAAAGGCGGAGAACTCTGGATATTGTTTATGTGGTGTTTCTAAGAATTTTTGTAATGGTAGTGTGTCTTTGAAACCGCTGTGTCGCTGGTATGTTATCCGTGGTTCGCCGTTTATGTAGGAAACGAAGCAAGTCATATTTAGCTGTGGTGCTATGAACTCGTCTTGTTCTTTAACCTCGGGACGAAATTCTTTTCCTGTTTTCATATATTCGCCTTCGTATGCGATACTGTCTGTATTAGAATATAGTAAAGTCCGCCCAGTATTTACAAGCTTTAACATTTGGTTATGAAGAACTATCTTTTGGTATGCTAGCACATAGCCAGTTAAGTGAGACATTTGAAATATGTTGTCTGTTGGGTTTGTGTCTTGGTATGTGTAAATCATTCGCTCTGGTAGTAGGTCGTCCTTCATTTCGGCATACTTACTTTTATCGTATTTAACTCGTTTCAGGAACAATAACCTTTATCCTTTTTCTTTCATCATAAAATGTATTCGCTCGTTGTATGTTTTTGAAATGGTAGATACTTGCTGAGTTCGGTGTATGTTCTTGTTCAAAGAGCCTACCAGTAAGTTGGTTGCTTTGGCTAAGGTGTCGTGTTCATAGCCAGGCTTATCAAAGTAGTAATCTTGTATATTTGTTATGTGTTCTGTGAAGGTTTTGAAGGGGTTGAAATGGTCGTCTGCTACATATAACCTCTTAATAAATATCTTAACCCCTTGGTCAAACATATATAGCAATGCGGGTATGGGTTGGCATTGTGTTCCTTTTGTGGTGTAGCCGTTGAAGAAGGTTGGCACTGTAAGGTGCTTCTGGTCGTAATCAAAAACAGCATAACCGTGTAGAGGCTTTATCTTATTGTAGTATTCTTGTGTGAGGTCCTGGTTTATATTAATTATGTTGCGAGGAGCAATCTGGTATTCATTGAAGTAAGAAGACATTTCACCCAGATTACCTAACGAAGCATTTGTATAGGCTTTGACCATATCAATCTGGTGTATCTTATTGGGGTTTTTGGTGTGATGCTTAAAGATATGATGAAAGGGTATTTGACCAGATTTTACGTGTCGTAATATATTAGGTTCAGTAATTTGTGTATGGAACTTAGGTTTATGTTTTTCAATGAGACACTCTACAAATAACTGTTTGAAGAACGATGCTAATGACCAAGCGGGAGTATCATTAGGAACGAATGATGTGTGTTTGAAACGGTCTAAGCATTTATAGTTTAGTTTGTTTTCTTTATCTACTATTCCTACAATGTTTCCAGATTGGTCTGTCATTGAATAGAAATCCTTATGTTCTAATTCCATTTGGGTTTGGATGTTGTTGAGTTCTTCCTGTGATATCCATTTGTTCTCGTATTGGTTCGTAGATAGTTTCACATTACTTGCTTCGTGATTAGTAGCATATTGGGGTCGTGGCTCTGGTATGTTTTCGTTAATATCGTATAATAGTTCAATTGACTTAATGTGTTGGATACAAACATCTTTTTGTTTTCCTTTTATTAATGTGGCGTGATAATTATTACATCTAATTATTATCTGTTTTGGGTATTCCTTAGTAGATGCTCGCCACAGTATATTCATACCATCAAATACATAAATCCTACATCGGATAAAGTCTTCCATTTCTGTTAGGTCCTTTGCTGTGGCATATTTGATGTCCTTAAAGCGGTCTAGTATAATATGGTCTCGCTTTCGTTTTCTATTGTTTGGGTTTGGAAAGTCTTTCATAATACATTCTAGCACACAGTTTATTTCACCCTGTGCCATTGGTATGACAGCATTATTTAGCGGATTAACTTGGTCAATTGTAATAACTTTAAGGTCTTTGTCTTCTCTTTGTTCGTAAAACCTTGCTTGCCGTTCTACAAAGTTTCTAACCGCATTGATTGTTCGCTTCAATACATTAGCTTGGTATATTCCTCTAACTGGTCCGTGATATCCTTCATAATCCAGATGGACTAAATAACTTGTATTTGGGTTTAGCTCTTGGAGACGAGCTTCCCACCCCTGGGCATATGGTATAACGAGTGAATTATTTCTGCCAACTAATTCGGGGTGGTAATTTGTTAATCTGTTTATAAGTCGCAGGGCGGTTGGAGTTGTAATGAGATACCATCTTCTTTTGCCTCTTTCTCTGATGTAGTCTCCTCGTTGCTCAATATTGTAGAGCGGAAATAGTTCTGGTTGGTATTGGTCCATTGTATATAGATAGGCAGGATAAATTTTTTGAAAAATAATTATTTAATGCTTTACATATATATATATTATTTATTTAGATGTAAAATATTTTACCGATAAAAAAAATTGTTGATTAATTTGACTTGCTCAGTCGCTCTTCTAACTCCTGTATCTTCTTTTTGTATTCTTCTATATTTTGTTTGTATTGAACTAACATCTTTGCTTTGGCTCGCCGTTCTTCGTTTAGGCGGTCTTTATTACGGTAATAGTATGCGAGAGCTTTCTCATTATTCCTTTTTCTCCTTTCGTCTCCTTCATATATCTTTGGTCGTGGCATCTTATATATATGTAATATTATTTTTATAAATGTAAATAATTAATTTCTTTTAATTTGGTGCTATATGGTTTATTATGTTTGTGTAAATATTTCATCAAACTTACACGGTAATGTAGTATATTTTCTATGTAGTCTTTCCACAACTTTTCATTCAACGATGCTCCATTTATATACGAATGATGCTCTTTCATATCAAATAAATCTTGAACAGTTTTGTTATTTTTATTCCACGCAGATATCAAATGTTTTAATGCTTCCTTCTGCTCTTGTTTCAAATCTGGATTAGCTTCATTTACCCATTTTATGTATTTTTTGAATTTACTTTTACATTGCTTGATTGGGTTTTCGTGTATTTCAGTGTGTTCGGCTAGTCCATCTCGTCTTAATTCTTTATCACATTTGGGGCATTTGACTTTTTCCGCTCCTAGCTTTCTCACTGCTTCTCGTTTCTTTTGTTTTGCTTCTTCACTTAATATCTTTTTCTTATTTTCGTGTATTTCTTTGATATGTTTATTCAAATAACCTCTGCTTAGTTCTTTATCGCATTGTGTGCATTTGATTTTTTCTTTACCTCTTTCTTTGTTGTATTCGTTTTTGTAAGCTTTTTGTTCAGGTGTTAATATTTGTTTGTGTGTTTTCGCATATTCATTCTGGTATTTTTTACAACATTCCTTACAGTAGTTTCTATTAGCATATGAATTTTCGGGGGTTCTTACAACCTTACAATTTCTACATACCTTTAAGCATTCATCACACATTATATATGTATGTCCTTGTAATGATACCCGTCTGTATCCTTTCTTGTCGCAATATTCGCAGTTCATTGTTTTTTATAAATAGTATATATATGTATAAATGAAAATTCCCAGAAAACATAATTGAAACCAAACGGCACAAAAAGAAAAAGGTAATTTTTGATTTATGAGTATTTTTGTTTTGACAGGGAGAAAATGTGTGTCTTGATGTTTGTCTTGTAGTGCTAAAAACTGAAACTAACGACGGAGAAAAAAACAATTACACGATTAGACGATTTTGGTATAATCGTATAGTTGAAGTATTTGCTGATGAATTCTATTACCATTTTGTTTTTTGTTGGGCTCATTTCCTTTTTGCTTTGGTGCGCATCTCTGGCGGCGGGGGGCGTGTCTTGAAAAAGTGTGCCGAAGTGCGACCCTATACTACGCGTGTAAAAAATGGGGATTTATGCTGTTATCGCCCTTATATGAACGAATATGGCAAAAATGGCAAACGATAGGGAAATTCAAAATGGAAGGGGGGGTGGGGCCTTAGAAACACCCACCCTTCTCTTTCTCGTTTTTTAATACAGCTTGAGTTCCGACTCGAAAATTAATAATGCGGTTCAACTTTTTGAAAGTTGAACTTCC
>WBZZ01006572.1:140000-147500 GCA_019918135.1 Paulinella micropora | reverse complement strand
TCTTCTTCTTCTTCTTCTTCATTCATTCATTTATTCATCACTACAAAAAAAGAAGAAAAAAAAAACTCCTCTCTCCTTCCCTTTCCTTCTTTTTACTCTTTCATCAATCCAAAAGAAACGGTTTGTCTCATCTCTGCACATACATGCGGTGATGATTTCACAGGCCCATTTGGATGCAATACAAGCGAAAATCAACGAGGTTACTCTCTCCCTCTTTCCCCCGGCCATCTCTTCTTCATATGTATACATGCGCAGGTAAGTATGTAAGTTTGTATCTCTCTATCTCTCTGTCTCTCTATCTATCTATCTATCTATCTATCTATCTTTCTTTCTTTCTTTCTTTCTTTCTTTCTTTCTTTCTTTTATTGTTGCACCTTGTAGACACAGTCTTCAATCGACCGCTGGGCTGCAAGCGAAAAGAAACCTGCGGTAGGTGTTTCTACGTGCATACATACATAGACAGACAGAACGACAGATAGATAGATAGATAGATAGATAGATAGATAGATAGATAGATAGATAGATAGATAGATAGATAGATAGATAGATAGATAGATGATGGATGGATAGATAGGTGGGTGGGTAGGTAGGTAGGTAGGTAGGTAGATAGATAGATAGATAGATAGATAGATAGATAGATAGATAGATAGATAGATAGATAGATAGGTAGATAGATAGATAGATAAATAGATAGATAGGTAGGTAGGTAGGTAGGTAGGTAGGTGTGTAAGAAAGCTGTCAATTTGAAGGTTTCGCAGAAACGTCTCCTGGCTCTATGTATGTATGTATGTATGTATGTATGAATGAATGAATGAATGTTGCGTTTCACGTGTGTGTGCTACTTTCCTATTAGGATATTAAGGAGGCGCAGGCAAACCTGGACAGACTGTACGAGGTAAAACACCCACCCCACACACAATACAGGAGGATCAACAAGGAAAGGGCAGAACAGAAAAAGAAAAAGAAAAAGAAAAAGAAAGAAGAGGAAAAAGAGATGGAAAGAAAAGAAAGAAAGAAAGAAAGAAAGAAAGAAAAAGTGAGAGAGAAGATATATATATATAATATGTATGTATATGTATATGTATATATATATATATATATTTATATGTATATATATATATATATTATATATATATATGTGTGTGTTTGTGTGTGTGTGTGTCTGTATTATGCGAATGAGACGGTGCCTTAACAATCACGACAATCATCGAAATCATTTTGTACGTGTGTGTTTGTGTGTGTTTGCGCGTGTTTCAGACGATGGAAATGATGGACTACACACTGAATGCGGAACTGGCGCAGCAAGGTCAATAAAACCTTCGTTGTGGTGGTGGCTATGATGATGATGATGATGATGATGATGATGATGATGATGGTGATGATTATCATGCTGCTGTTCTGCTTGCTGTTGTTTCTCTTGTTGCTGTGCTTGGTATTGTTCTTTGTTATATGAAATTAAATGGTCGTTCATTATCGCCGCTGCTGCTGGCGTTGTTGGTTGTCAGGGATCAACGTGTTTCGCCCTCCAAACATCAGCCACAATTCTCCAAACCTAAGACCTTTTGATGGCCCCTTCTTCGGTCTACTACTACTACTACTACTACTACTACTACTACTACTACTACTACTACTACTACTACTACTACTATCACAACTTCCACCACCACCACCACCACCACCACTACTATACCGCTACTACTACTACTACTACTACTACTACTACTACTACTACTACTACTACTACTTCTACTACTACTTCTACTACTACTACTATACTACTACTACTACTGCTACTACTACTACTACTACTACTACTACTACTACTACTACTACGACTACTACGACTACTACGACTACTACGACTACTACAACATCTACTACCACTACATCTATTACTGCTACTACTACTACTACTACTACTACTACTACTACTACTACTAACTACTAAAAACTACTACTACTAACTACTAAAAACTACTACTACTACTACTACTACTACTACTACTACGACTACTACTACTACTACTACTACTACTACTACTACTACTACTACTACTACTACTGCATGCACAGGCGGCTCATCCCAGCACCACGGTTCGCCCTCGTTCGGCTCCGGCTTCTCACCAAACTTGCTACATCGTGCAGATAGGTACAGCGGCGGTTTCAACAGCAACGGGTTCATGCTGGTAAACATAAACATAAACATAAACATAAACATAAACATGAAGATTAATTTAAACATAAACATTAGTGCAAACATGAAAATAAACTTAAAGATAAAGATAAACATAAACACAAAACATAAAACATAAAACATGAACATAAAACGTAAACATGTATACAATACATTAGGTCTCGCCGCTGACCCCTGTCAGATCTCCTTCCTTCTCCGCCTCGCCCTCAATCTCCTCTTCTACCTCTTTCATCTGCCCTCCCACCCATCCCACCTTGAAATCTCCCTACTTTTCTTCCTCTCTACCTGCGTTCTCGGTCCCCAACAACTCCCCGGCCTTGTCCTTTCACGACTCGCATTCAATTGCTCATGTTCCCAAGGTCACTTTTGTCATTCCCTTTCCTTTGGTGTTGTTGCCACTGATGTTAATGTTGTTTTTGTGGTGATGTGGTGGCGATGGTTTTTGTCCTGGTTGCCTTTATCGTTGTTGTTGTCGTTCTTGATATTGATGATGTTGCTGCTGTTGCTGTTCTCTAAGCTGTCGCCTTTGCCACCCCTGCGCCACTGCGACTTCTCCATTAACTCGCCGCTCGCGGGGCCTTTCCCAAGAATGGAGGTCTGCAAGCTAGGAAATTATGATGATGATGATGATAATAATAATAATAATAATAATAATAATAATAATAATAATAATAATAATAATAATAATAATAATAATAATACTATATCTGAGGCGTACTGATGCAGCTAATGGCATATCCTCAACGGACATAAGCCTCCAATACCCTTGTTCGAGGTCCTCCACCCCCCCGTGTCAGTCTCTCGCCTGATGATCGGGGCCACCGATGGAGCTCCTGAGGGCAAGACTGCACTAAGCCGAGGTTATTCCGCAGTCCCAGCAACCTCTTGCAAGACGTCACCGAATGTGCAAGTGCATACACCAAGCGCGGTTGCTAGAGCTGCCTCGAAACCCCACCCATAACAATCTGGTGTCTGCTGGGTCCTGGGCTATCAACCAGCATATGCGGAGTTTAAGATCTTTTACGCGCGCAACGACCCTCCTCCCCAGCATCTACCACCAAAGGGTTATGAGTTGGCGTCACAGTTTAACGCCTTGAGGCCATTGGGCTGGAACTCTGTTTAGCAAGTGTGACTAGGTTTTTTCATCGGGATTTCCCTCAAATATGTCACAGTCAACACTCCAAGGCAGATTTACTATATCTGAGGCGTACTGATGCAGCTAATGGCATATCCTCAACGGACATAAGCCTCCAATACCCTTGTTCGAGGTCCTCCACCCCCCCGTGTCAGTCTCTCGCCTGATGATCGGGGCCACCGATGAAGCTCCTGAGGGCAAGACTGCACTAAGCCGAGGTTATTCCGCAGTCCCAGCAACCTCTTGCAAGACGTCACCGAATGTGCAAGTGCATACACCAAGCGCGGTTGCTAGAGCTGCCTCGAAACCCCACCCATAACAATCTGGTGTCTGCTGGGTCCTGGGCTATCAACCAGCATATGCGGAGTTTAAGATCTTTTACGCGCGCAACGACCCTCCTCCCCAGCATCTACCACCAAAAAAAGGGTTATGAGTTGGCGTCACAGTTTAACGCCTTGAGGCCATTGGGCTGAATAATAATAATAATAATAATAATAATAATAATAATAATAATAGTGTATCTCCTGCCAATTGCTGAGCCAAAAGGCCATGTGCATCCAGTCCTCCATTCCATAAGGAAAGTCTCCACACCAATCGGTGGAATAAAGGAAGTGACGGCATAGAACATTACTCTAGGAGCTTTATACCAATCAGCCCATGGAAAGGACCGATGGCCTATGTACTCCCTAATAATAATAATAATAATAATGATAATGATAATGATAATGATGATGATGATAATGATAATAATGATAATAATAATAATAATAATAATAATAATAATAGTGCTTCTCTGTCAATGGCTGATGCATTTCTGCACATGCGCCTCCATCGTCTCACCCGTGAGGGGAGTACGAAGAATTGACGATAGGCTGTAATGACACCCCCGCAAGGGCAGTTCCAACACTTCCAGACGGACCGGTATGTTCAATGAAAATACTGGTCCAGACGGACCGGTATGTTCAATGAAAATACTGGTGGCACCGACGGGAATCGAACTGGCGACAGGGCCCAGATGGTAGAACTTGACCACTGGCTATCACGGTGTCAATAATAATAATAATAATAATAATAATAATAATGATAATAATAATAGTGTATCTCCTGCCAATTGCTGAGCCAAAAGGCCATGTGCATCCAGTCCTCCATTCCATAAGGAAAGTCTCCACACCAATCGGTGGAATAAAGGAAGTGACGGCATAGAACATTACTCTAGGAGCTTTATACCAATCAGCCCATGGAAAGGACCGATGGCCTATGTACTCCCTGATAATAATAATAATAATAATAATAATAATAATAATAATAATAATAATAATAATAATAATAATAGTGCTTCTCTGTCAATGGCTGATGCATTTCTGCACATGCGCCTCCATCGTCTCACCCGTGAGGGGAGTACGAAGAATTGACGATAAGCTCTAATGACACCCCCGCAAGGGCAGTTCCAACACTTCCAGACGGGCCGGTATGTTCAATGAAAATACTGGTCCAGACGGATCGGTATGTTCACTGAAAATACTGGTGGCACCGACGGGAATCGAACTGGCGACAGGGCTCAGATGGTAGAACTTGACCACTGGGCAATAATAATAATAATAATAATAATAATAATAATAATAATAATAATAATAATAATAACTAGGGGCTGCGCCAACACGTGATTTGCGGTGCGCTTCGCGCACCCTTGCCCCCCCCCCCCCCCCCCTCGCTTCGCTCGGGGAAAAAAATCCGAAGCAGTGGTCACCAAATCCAAGGCTTCGGTGACCATAGCTTAGTTGACGATGGCTTCGGTGAGTACGTACAATTGCCGGGCTGGGTACGTGTACGGAATCACCGAAGCCATGGTCACCGAAGCCATGGTCACCGAAGCCATGGTCACCGAAGCCATGGTCACCGAAGCCATGGTCACCGAAGCCATTGTCACCGAAGCCATGACTAATGCCATGGTCACCGAAGCCATGGTCACGGAAGCCATTTTCACCGAAGCCATGGCTTTCGGCATTGTATGTACCATGGCCGACCCCCCTTTCCCCTTCGACAGGGCACATTCAATTGCCGGAGGTACCAGCCATTGCTTCGTTGACCATGGCTTCGGTGAGGACGTCGGGCTGGGATCCCGAAGAGAGGGTCCCCCGGACCCCCACTTTCCCGTCGACAGGGTACGTTCAATTGCCGGAGGCACCGGCAAGTACTGCCAAAAAACAAGGGATTTTGGCATTCAGGACACTCCTTTAACGCAAATTTTTGCGTGAATTCCAACAAACAAAAACAAAAACAAAACAAAACAACAACAACAACAACAACAACAACAACAACAACAACAACAACAACAACAACAACAACAACAACAACAACAACAACAAAAAACTATACCAGCATCAACATCGAGTCTGGGGCTAGCCAATCTGTCAATATGAGCTCCCAACTCCTCCTGCTTCCCACAAACCATGATTTACCGGGACAGGGGCGCCGAAACGGTGGTGGTGGTGGTGTGTGTGTGTGGGGGGGGGGGGGGGCGGTGTTACACAATTTCCGATTTCCCCTTCCCCCCAAACCCCCCAACCCCTACTCCCAGCACCTTTCAGGGATAATAATAATAATAATAATAATAATAATAATAATAGTAGTCATAACAATAATGATAATAACAATAATAATAATAATAATAATAATAATAATAATAATAATAATAATAATAATAATAATAGTGCTTCTCTGTCAATGGCTGATGCAAATCTGCACATGCGCCTCCATCGTCTCACCCGTGAGGGGAGTACGAAGAATTGACGATAAGCTCTAATGACACCCCCGCAAGGGCAGTTCCAACACTTCCAGACGGACCGGTATGTTCAATGCAAATACTGGTGGCACCGACGGGAATCGAACTGGCGACAGGGCCCAGATGGTAGAACTTGACTAATAATAATAATAATAATAATAATAATAATAATAATAATAATAATAATAATAATAATAATAATAATAATAATAATAATAATAATAATAGTGCTTCTCTGTCAATGGCGAATGCATTTCTGCACATGTGGCTCCATCGTCTCACCCGCAAGGGGAGTACGAAGATTTGACGATAGGCTCTACTGACACCCCCGCAAGGCAGCTCCAAGCCTTCCAGACAGACCAATACTTTCAAAGAAGAAAATATCCTTTGAAAATACTGGCACCGACGGGAATCGAACTGGCGACAGGTCCCAGATCGTAGACCTTAACCACTGGGCTATCGCGGTGCCACTAATAATAATAATAATAATAATAATAATAATAATAATAGTAATAGTAATAATAATAATAATAATAATAATAATAATAATAGTGCCTCTGTCAATGGCTGATGCAAATCTGCACATGCGCCTCCATCGTCTCACCCGTGAGGGAGTACGAAGAATTGACGATAGGCTCTAATGACACCCCCGCAAGGGCAGTTCCAACCCTTCTTCCAGACGGACCGGTATATTCAATGAAAATACTGGTGGCACCGATGGGAATCAATAATAATAATAATAATAATAATAATAATAATAATAATAATAATGTATCTCCTGCCAATTGCTGAGCCAAAAGGCCATGTGCATCCAGTCCTCCATTCCATAAGGAAAGTCTCCACAACAATCGGTGGAATAAAGGAAGTGACGGCATAGAACATTACTCTAGGAGCTTTATACCAATCAGCCCATTGAAAAGGACCAATGGCCTATGTACTCCCTAATAATAATAATAATAATAGTAATAGTAATAATAATAATAATAATAATAATAATAATAATAATAGTGCTTCTCTGTCAATGGCTGATGCAAATCTGCACATGCGCCTCCATCGTCTCACCCGTGAGGGGAGTACGAAGAATTGACGATAGGCTGTAATGACACCCCCGCAAGGGCAGTTCCAACACTTCCAGACGGACCGGTATGTTCAATGAAAATACTGGTGGCACCGACGGGAATCGAACTGGCGACAGGGCCCAGATGGTAGAACTTGACCACTGGGCTATCACGGTGTCCAATAATAATAATAATAATAATAATAATAATAATAATAATAATAATAATAATAATAATAATAATAATAATAATGATGATGATGATGATGATGATGATGTTGATGTTGATAATAATAATAATAATAATAATAATAATAATAATAATAATAATA
>WBZZ01006572.1:127500-135000 GCA_019918135.1 Paulinella micropora | reverse complement strand
CCCCCGGCAATGGTCGATTTACGGAGTCTGTCTGTTTATCTATTTATCTATTTACCTATTTACCTATTTACCTGTTTATTTATTTACCTATCTGTCTGTATATCATATAAATATGAATGGAACTAAATAAATATGTTTATGTACACATGTATGTAGACCTGTATATAAAATATTTCATGTAGAGATATTTGTATATCATATGTACTGTGTATTAGGAATCGTCTACGATAGTAGTGCAGCAGGCAGTGCGGGTGCGTGCAGGGACAGTGTGGTTCAAGAGAACGGTAATGTCTTTCTATCTATCTATCTATCTATCTATCTATCTATCTATCTATCTGCCATTCTGTCCTTCTGGCTTTCTGTCTGTCTGTTTAAATCTATTACATACGCACATACTATCAAAGATGGTGTGCCCGCCTCCACATTGGCATCTCGCTCCGCCTCCGCTCCCTCACTCTCCCTTTCATATACATGCATACATGTACACATACAAACATACCTACTATTACAGATGGCGTGCCTGCTTCCTCACCTGCAAGTCGCTCCGCCTCCGCCCCCCCCCTTTCGTCCCTCCGCGCCCCACTGTCTCCCACCTCTCCCACTTCCAAATGTCCCCCCACACCTCAATCTTCACCTTGCGCTCGATTACAGCGCAGCAGGTATGGATAATTGTGTGTAGTATGGATGTGTTCGCATGTATGTATGTATGTATGTATGTATGTATGTATGTATGTATGTATGTATGTATGTATGTACATGTATGTATGCATGTATGTACCATTTATGCATGTACCATTCATGTATGTGTATGTATAGCTCCGGTTTCTCGTTTCTTCCTCCGCTGCTTGCCCTGCCTGAAATTCCAGAATCAGCCTGGTAACCCTAGCCCTAACTTGTTTCCTTACTTGTTCACTTGCTTTCGCGGTATTTGTCGTGATTTCCCGGAAATTACCACATCCCCCCCCCTGTCTTACTTTATGGCTTCTATACTCACTTAGGGACACCGATCCCGCGCCATCTCTGTCGGCCCCTGCATCGCGTTCTTCCATTCAACATGCATCCAAAGATCCGCCAACCGTCTAACAAATACGTATTATGGTGAAGTGCAATCCAGAAAGATCAAGGAAAAGTTGCAAAGTCGCCCCGAGCGGTCATTCGATTACACCGTTTCGACTCCTGCGTTCACACTGCGCAGCCAATTTTCCTCCTGGCGAGCAGAGGACCCTTATTTTCTTCAGACCATTTTTTCTGTATCGCCTGCAAAGTCTGACACATAAATACGTGTTCAAATTCCCTACTGCTAACTCGATTTCAAAGCCCGCATGCGCCTCTCTTTCCGTAAGAATTTTTTTGAAACAGAGCTATGCTAGATTGGTGTTTGCTTATTTTACCTGGTTACGTGTTTCTTTCTTTTTTTTTTTTTTTTTGAAATGTGGTTCTTGTAAAATACGCGAGGCAGGATACTTCGCAATGTCCCTCATCACACTACAAGGAACTCCGATGAATTCATTGTATTTACACGAGTTGATATAGAAATCTTACACCAAGCATTATGTTTTTAACCACAAGAAATGGTTGCCTGCAATTTCTGCTTTTTTATTATTATGATTCACGTTGATCATTTTATTTGATTTCATTTGCTTCTTGTTACCGTAGAAACTGTATATTTGACCTTATCTGCGATCAATGTGAACTTTCCCTCCGTGGGCCGCTCTGCTGATGTATTATAAGGTTGATGTTGAGGCACATCTGCGCAATTTGCTCTGCTTGTGTTTTTCTGCTGCTGTATTGTAAGACTCATATTGAGGGACATCTGCGCAGTGTATACATACATATATATATATATATATATATATATATATATAACATTTGCTCTGCTTGTTCCAATGTCTGCAAACGGTGAGTGTTTACGTTCTCTGCTGATGTATTGTACGAGTCTTGTTTGGGCACATCTGCGCAGTTTTTTTCAACCTTATTTGCAGTTTTTTTTTTTCAACGTCTGCAAGCCGTTAGCGGTTAGCTGATTGTCTGCAACTTGTTACTGTATCACTACTCGCAATTTCAATGGCAAATAGTCCAACTTGAAACTGGACGTTCTCCATCAATGTTAGTGCTATGGCTATGCTGAAAGATCGCTTGCGCTCAGGTCAATAGCTTTCCAACGGTGTGTTCCGCATTTTTGTACCCGAGTCAACTATTGATTGAGAAAAATGAGTTCAAAATTAGTCGATTTGCCACTTGAATGTTGCCAAACACAATCGCTGGTACTCGTGGACTCCCGAATTTCCGTTTTCTGTTAGCTGTTTGCCTGCAACTTGTTGATTCGGTGGCCCTCGTGGATCATACTTTCCTGCGGAAGTTTTCTGAGTCTGTAAGGCTCATTGAGACGCTTGTCGAAATCATCTTAAATCGGAGGCGACTGTTGAATACCACCAGCAGTAACATAATGAAAGTTGTTAGTAATAAAATTGCATTTTCTCGATCGATATGATGTTTTGCCGCGCTAATGCTGTTATCTTGAATTGTATTATTAATAATATTTAATTGACATGATAATAATCAAGTTAGATTATTGTTAGTGACGAACTTAAAGTTGACTCAAACCGTGCCGACATATCACTGATGATAGTATATAATAAAGATTGCCAACAGGGGGGAGTACCTGATTGAAAACCTGCGGAGGCTTCCGCGAGTCTGACCCAGCGGCCTTTGATACCACCGATTTGACTTTGTAAATGAGCTGAAGTTTATCATCTTAATCACAATTATTCATTCAGTACGATGAGAGTCCGATCAGTGATGACTGAGCCGCTCCGACTCAGGACGGTGATGCTAACTAATCATCTGATTTTATTAACTGAGTTTATATCAAGTTTAATATATAAACATATCACTGAGTCTCAGTGCGGCCGAAACGCCGGTGGGAGATTACTAATAGGTGCAACGTGGGAGCTTACTAATAGTGGATCGAGCGATTGTCACAATGAGTGAATCAGCCTCGGCCGGAACTGACCTGTGACATAGTGGATGATAATCAGTTATATGTTTTGAAAGTTTAGGTCGTTTTAGTGGGTCCAAAACGGCCGGCCCGAGGCACTATATATATGATCATAACTTTTGAAGTTTTCAACATTTTTTTGATCTGTTTTTTTGTTAGAAAGATCACGATGCAATTGGATTCCCACCGTAGGCTGCTTTCAAGTTTAAATATTGAAAAATTTAATTTAAATTTGAAATTCAAATTCAAAATTTTGTGTTTTACTCATTGAAATTCTGTCACGTGTCTAGTTGCAACCGTTCACCCATTCAAAATTCTGTCTAGGTTGTCTATACTTAATTCACCAAAATTTGGTCAGAACCCATATCGAGTATGAGCATTGAGAATTTCAAGTCGGTTTGAAAAAAGATGCAATCGTTTCTAAATACATCAAGTTCAATAATGAAAATTCAAAGGCTAATCAACTTTGCGACTTTCTGTTTACTACAGTGAGTAACTTCTCAAAATTCTTGATGTTCATCATGGCTTCAACATGCTGTTGAAAACGGCGTGCCACACCAGACGGTTTAAATCGTGGTGTACTGTCAAGTTATGCTGTGAATCATAGTAAGGCTGATTGAGTCGGCTACTGCTACCGCTACTATCATTACTGCTATGTATTTCTGGAGTCACCTTGTGACCAATCAGTTGATAGTTAATAAGAATGGTGATGAAACGGGAGTATTCTCGAAGTATTTGTGGGGACTTCGATGAAAAATAATGGTTGAATTGGGTGCTAGTAACAATTGCTGTAGTGCTGCTAAAAAATTACGAAGTATTGACAATAAGGAGGCCCTTGAAATGAAGTGCTGACAATCAGGAAATAGAAATCTTTTCCCTCAGCCGAGCTTTCAATGGGGACTCTGTAGTGCTGGCCTATTATGATGGATCGAAAGAAAACGAAACGAAATTTCAAGTTGAAGGTGCTGTCTGGAATACATCAGCCAGTGGAGTGGTGACTAATGTCAGGAGTCGCGCGATATCTGGCAACGGCACAGGAACGCGCATTTAGTTTGCGTCTAAGGAGGTGAGTTTTCAGCACCTAAGCCTTCTTTTTTGCCAGCTTCTTCCAGATGATTTTTTGTAAGCTTCTTTTAGGCTGACCCCCTGAGCCGAAAACCAGGTGTACTTGTCGACATATGGTACAATTTATGTGGTAACAGGTGGCGTGGGAAGGGTCTGAGCACGGATGCGCGTTAAAGCGAATCGTTATGCGGACGTAGCCTGTGTACAAGCAAGTGTCTCCTTCGCTCTAAGGACTCCTGCTCGTTGCTTTCTTCTTCGATGTTGAACAAGAACGAGGAATAACACGAGGCCACGGGGACATCGCTAGACTTTTGCTTCCTACGCACACGAAGAAACCATAGCAAGGAGTGTGTCATTTGGCAATACTGCCTTACTACAGTAGTATAAGTAATTATAAGTAATAATAACCAGTAATAACTAATAATAATAATAATAATAATAATAATAATAATAATAATAATAGTGCTTCTCTGTCAATGGCTGATGCATTTCTGCACATGCGCCTCCATCGTCTCACCCGTGAGGGGAGTACGAAGAATTGACGATAAGCTCTAATGCCACCCCCGCAAGGGCAGTTCCAACACTTCCAGACGGACCGGTATGTTCAATGAAAATACTGGTCCAGAAATAGACCGGTATGTTCAATGAAAATACTGGTGGCACCGACGGGAATCGAACTGGCGACAGGGCCCAGATGGTAGAACTTGACCACTGGGCTATCACGGTGTCCATAATAAAAATAATAATAATAATAATAATAATAATAATAATAATAATAATAATAATAATAATAAAAATAATGATAATAATAACAACAACAACAACAATAATAATAATAATAATAATAATAATAATAATAATAATAATAAGTAATGATAATGATAATAATAATGATAATAATAATAATAATAATGATAAATAAGTTAATTAATTAATTAATTAATTGATTAATTGATTAATTATTAATTATTAATTAATTAATTAATAATTAAATAATAATAATGATAATAATAGTAATAATTATAATAATAATAATAATAATAATAATAATAATAATAATAATAGTGCTTCTCTGTCAATGGCTGATGCATTTCTGCACATGCGCCTCCATCGTCTCACCCGTGAGGGGAGTACGAAGAATTGACGATAGGCTCTAATGACACCCCCGCAAGGGCAGTTCCAACACTTCCAGAATAATAATAATAATAATAATAATAATAATAATAATAATAATAATAATAGTGCTTCTCTGTCAATGGCGAATGCATTTCTGCACATGTGCCTCCATCGTCTCACCCGCGAGGGGAGTACGAAGATTTGATGATAGGCTCTACTGACACCCCCGCAAGGCAGCTCCAAGCCTTTCAGACAGACCAATACTTTCAAAGAAAATATCCTTTGAAAATACTGGCACCGACGGGAATCGAACTGGCAACAGGTCCCAGATGGTAGACCTTAACCACTGGGCCATCGCGGTGCCACTAATAATAATAATAATAATAATAATACTATATCTGAGGCGTACTGATGCAGCTAATGGCATATCCTCAACGGACATAAGCCTCCAATACCCTTGTTCGAGGTCCTCCACCCCCCCGTGTCAGTCTCTCGCCTGATGATCGGGGCCACCGATGGAGCTCCTGAGGGCAAGACTGCACTAAGCCGAGGTTATTCCGCAGTCCCAGCAACCTCTTGGAAGACGTCACCGAATGTAATAATAATAATAACAATATTAATAATAATAATAATAATAATAATAATAATAATAATAATAATAATAATAACAATAATAATAATAATAATAATCATAACTAGGGGCTGCGCCAACACCTGAAAGGATGGTTTGCGGTGCGCTTCGCGCACCCCCCCCCAATTCAAGGTCGCTTTTCCTCTCACTCTCACATGCACAACTTTTACAGGCTTGGAGCAATCTCAGCCATTCATTTTGGTGCCGGCAAATTCGCTTCGTTACGTTCAATTGCGGGGCTGGGGCTCCGGGGGGGAGGCCCGGACCCCCCTTTCCACAGTCGACAGGGTACGTTCAATTGCCGGAGGTAACCGGCATAAACCCTTCTGGCACAACTCTTAGAGCCTTGGAGCATTCTCAGCCATTCATTTTGGTGCCGGCGAATTCGCTTCGGGTACGTACAATTACAGGGCTGGGGTTCCGGGGGGCGGGCCCCCCGGACCCCCCCTTTCCCCGTCGACAGGGTACATTCAATTGCCGGAGGTACCAGCAGAACGCAAGTGTAAGCTCTGGTGGCACAAAATTATAAAATCTCTGGTTTTTGTGCCAACCGGCACCAAAACTTTTGGATCTCCGAAGAGAGCTCACCGAGAGGTCTCAGGTACACCAAACATCAGCCTCAAACTCCTCTGGTGTGCGCGAACGGCGCCTGGTGGCGCAAAAACCTGAATTTCTGGTTTACACCACCCGGCACCACAATTTTTATATTTTCGAAGAGAGTTCATCAATAAGTGTCAGATACCCCAGTGTGCGCAAACGGCGCCTGGTGGCAAAAGACCTCAATTTTCCGGTTTGTGTGCCACCCGCGACCAAAGCGGGTACGAACAAGTGCAGAGCTGGGGTTCCCGGGGGGAGGGCGCCCCGGACCCCCCATTCTCCGTCGACAGGGTACGCTCAATTGCCGGAGGTACCGGCAAGTACTCCCAAAAAACAAGGAATTTTGGCATCACGACACTCCCCTAACGCAAATATTTGCGCGAATTCCAAAAATATTATATCAGCATCAACATCGAGTCTGGGGCTTGCCACCCTGTCAATATGAGCTCCCAACTCCTCCTGGTTCACACACCATGATTTATTCCGACGAGGTGCAGAAAATAGGCTGAAAAAACAAGGAATTTTCGCATCCAGGACACTCCCCTAACGCAAATATTTGCGTGAATTCCAAAGAAATTATGTCAGCATCAAAATCGAATCTGGGGCTAGCAACCCTGTCATTATGAGCTCCCAACTCCTCCTGGTTCACACAAACCATGATTCATTCATTCCGACAGGGGTGCAAAAAAAACAAGGAATATTGGCATTCAGGACACTGCTTTAACGCAAATATTTGCGTGAATTCCAAAAAAAAACTATATCAGCATCAACATCGAGTCTGGGGCTAACCACCCTGCAAATATGAGCTCCCAACTCCTTCTCGTTTCCACAAACCATGATTTACGGGGACAGGTGTGCGGGAAAAGGGGGGGGGGGGGCGGTGGGGTACACAATTTCCATTTTCCCCCTCCCCCCAAGCCCCCCACCCCCTACTCCCAACACCTTTCAGGGATTATACCTGGGAGGTAGCCATGGCGCTCGTTCACGGACGCCATCGATATATACTTGTGCCTAAGTAAGTAAGTAAGTAAGTAAGTAAGTAAATAAGTAAGTAAGTAAGTAAGTAAGTAAGTAAGTTAGTAGTAAGTATGTA